>QZGG01001375.1:0-65155 GCA_006409495.1 Sedum album | reverse complement strand
GATGTTTAATCTCAATATGTTTCATTTTAACTAAATGATGTACTGGGATTCTTAGCTACACATATAGCACTAGTATTATCACAGTAAATAGGGATATGATCAAAGTAGAGATTGAAATCACTTAGCTGATTCCTTAACCAAAGGAGTTGTGCACAACATGCTCCGGCAGCAACATACTCAGCTTCGGTTGTGGAAAGAGCTACCGAATTCTGCTTCTTGGACCCCCATGAGACAAGACAAGGTCCAAGGTACTGAGCCATCCCGGACGTTGACTTCCTATCACATCTGTCCCCGGCATAGTCAGCATCAGTGTATCCCTCCAGTGTCAAGGACTTATACCTCGGATACCACAGAACAAGGTTCTTGGTCCCCTTCAAGTACCTCAGGATCCTTTTCACAGCTTTCACGTGTGTTTCTCTTGGATCGGACTGGTACCTGGCACACACAAACACTAAACATAATGTCAGGTCTACTTGCTGTTAAATACAGTAGTGAACCAATCATTCCTCTGTAAAGTGTTGGATCTGCCTTTGGAGAGGATTCATCCCTGGACAAGGAACTGCTGTCGAACTTGGAGTAGCAGAGGGCTTTGACTGATCAAGTCCATACTTTTTCACTATCTCGGACAAGTACTTGGCCTGATGTATCTGAGTCCCATTCTCCATCTGCTGAATCTGAAGTCCCAAGAAGTAGGTCAATTCCCCGACCATACTCATCTCAAATTCACTTTCCATAAGCTCAGTGAACTTCTTCACCAACTCATCACTGGTTGAACCGAAGACAATGTCGTCGACATAGACCTGAACCAAAGATCCTTCTTTGTCCTCAGAAGAACAATGTCTTGTCCACTGCTCCTCTCTCATATCCATGAGCTATTAGGAAATCTGACAGCCTTTCATACCATGCCCTTGGTGCCTGTTTCAACCCATAAAGTGCTTTGTCAAGAACATAAACATGGTCTGGATGGACTGTGTCCTCAAAACCCGGAGTCTGTTTCACATAAACTTCCTCCTTCAGGTTCCCGTTCAAGAACGCTGTCTTCACGTCCATTTGATGGAGCTTGAATCCATGTTGGACTGAATATGCAATGAGAAGTCGGATGGCTCTAATCTTGCCACCGGTGCGAAGGTCTCATCGTAATCGATGCCTTCTTGCTGATTATACCCTTGTACAACCAACCGAGCCTTGTTCCGGACAATGACTCCCTTCTCATCCTTCTTGTTCCTGAACACCCAACGAGTACCAATCACCTTTCTCTTTTCTGGTCTAGGTACAAGTCTCCAAACCTTATTCCTCTCAAACTGATGCAGCTCTTCTTGCATTGCCTGAACCCAATCTGGATCCTTAAGTGCATCTTCTACCTTCTTTGGCTCAATCAGGGATACAAACGCAGTCTGGACTTGTTCCCCCTGAAACGCTGCATAGCAATAGTAATCCCGAAGCCTGACATTTGGTTGTCTTTCTCTAGGTTTCTTCTCAACGGAACCACATCTCCAATAACTTCCTCTACTGGATTCTGATCGTTGTTACCATCCTCAGATACCTGATCAATAGGCTGGACTTGTTCCACCTGCTGTTCCTTCTGGACATACATCATCTTCTGGATCTCATCAACACCCTCTTGTGCTGGATTCCGTCGGCAACCTCCTGTACCTCATCAACACCCACTTGTGCTGGATAACCAATGATTCCTTCAGCATGGAACACATCTGGTCGAGCTAATACAAAGATTTCTCTCTGCTTCCTGTTGGACTTGGTCCTCAGCAGGCTTCCTTGGCATGACATTCTCGTCAAAGACCACATGTACGCTTTCCTCCATTTTCTGAGTTTGCTGATTGTACACCTTGTATGCCTTACTGTGAGCTGAATACCCTACAAATATACCTTCATCACTCCTTGGATCTAGCTTTCCTAGCTGATCCTTCCCGTTGTTGTGAATGAAGCACTTACACCCGAAGACTTTCAAGTGAGAAATGTTGGGTTTACGTCCTTTCAGCAGCTCATACGGAGTCTTGTTCAGATTGGTCTCAAATAGGCTCTGTTCAACACATAACAAGCTGTATTCATTGCTTCTCCCCAAAACCTCTTAGGCAGGCCACTTTCCAGCAACATAGTCCTGGTCATATCCTCCAGGGTCCTGTTCTTGCGTTCCACTACCCCATTCTGCTGTGGAGTCCTTGGCGCTGAAAAGTTATGATAAACTCCCTGACTGGCACACCAGCTGATGAAATCTGCATTGTCAAACTCAGTACCATGATCTGATCTGATACTTTTAAGTTTCTGACCCAGCATTGTTTCCACAGCCTTGACCCAAACCTCAAACTGATCAAATACCTCAGTCTTGGAAGAAATGAATATTGTCCATGTATACCTCGAATAATCATCAACCAAAACGAACACATACTTGTTACCTCCAATGGTCTTGAGTCCCATAGGTCCACACAAGTCCATATGCACTAACTCCAAAGGACTGCTGGTACTGACTACATTCTTAGGCTGAAATGAGGTCCTGGTCTGCTTGCCTCTAGTACAAGGAACACAAACCTGATCAGGTACATGACTTACTTCTGGTAACCCACGAACCAATTCCAACCTCTGAAGCTTTTTCATCAACCTGAGATTCACATGACCTAGACGCCTGTGCCATAAACCTGAATCATCTGCCTTTGAAGACAAACATAGATACTCGTCTGGGTCAAAGTCCGGATCAGTCATATATACTCCATTTTCCATGATGCCTTTGAGAAGAATCTTTCCTGTTCTTAGAGACTTCACATAGCACTCATTAGAAGTAAAAACAACTTTATTATTACTATCTTGACAGAGATAAACACTAAGTAAATCAAACTTCAAGTTCCGGACCAAACTCACATTATCTACACTAACTTTCTTATTTAACTTAACCATACCTGTGCCTAGAATTTCACCTTTACTTCTGTTTCCAAAGGTAATTGAACCTCCGGAATGTTGTTGTAGAGAAGAGAAGTAGTCCACCTTTCCAGTCATGTGGCTGGAGCATCCACTGTCTACATACCATGGACCTGTTCCTCTCTCTACCTGCACAGAAATGATTAGTTCTTACGTACCCAAATTAGCTTAGCCTTTTTGGGTTTCAAGTCAGCACAAAGTTAACACTAGAAATGTTCTTTGGAGAATTTAAAACATCAGTTTGACAGACTGATTCTGTCCGGTACATGTCCCCTGCTTTGGAAACTTTCTGGCATGACAGCTTTTCCAGAGATGACCTTCCTTTCCACAGTGGTAACAGATTTTCCTCTTTCTGAAATCCACTTTGTTGAACTCAGCAACCTTTTCCTTCTGTTTGTTGAGGTTGATCCCAGCTGGTCTTTGTCCTAGAGCGCTTTTTGCCCAAATATGATATCCTTTACCATATATCCTTGCCTCGTCATGAAGATCCACCTTCACCCGTGGAGTCTCCTGGGTTCACCAGCACTTGGACCTCTCTTCAGAATAGTCACTTCACCATAACCTAGTCCCGGTTTAGGTTTCTGAACTCTGGAACTGTTCCTTCTAGCCATAGGTTCTTGAACCTGCAAAACAGCTTCTCGTTTTCGAACGAGATCATTCTGAAGTTGCCGTATCTTGGCAGACTTCTTCTCAATGACAACTTCTTGCTTATCAACAAGGTTAGACAATTCATCATTCTTATCACAAAGCCTTCTAATAAGAAACATTAAAGTAGAATGTGATGTATATTTAGATGAATCAGAAGAAGAAGAATCTACCTCAGATGTAGATGATTCTTCCTTTGCCATTAAACAGTAATTCCTTCTGGAAGATCTAGACCCAAACAGACTATCAGGTCACTGTCCTCATCTGAATCACCCCAAGTTGCTATCATAGCTTTCTTGTCTTTCTGTTTCTCATCCGATTTGTCATCATTTGACTTCTCCTTGTCAGCTTTATCCTTCTTTTTCTTTCTACAATCTCTAGCAAAGTGTCCCTTCTTCTTGCAATAGAAACACTCATCATCCTTACCGGCGGTGCGTTTGGAAGACGAGTCCTTTGAACCAAGTTTCTTACTTGCGATCTGCAAAGCCTTGGACAACAATGCCATGTCTGACTTATCATCGGATTTCTCATCGGATTCCTTTTCTTTTCTTTTCCTTTGCCTTTGCCCTTCGAGGTCTTAGACTTCTCCTTGTCTTTGTCCTTTTCACTGACCAGTGCTATCTGCTTTCCACTCTTCTGAGGTTCACGTCCCTCAAACTTACATTTCTCAATAAGCATGTTACTTTCCAGCTTGGAGACTAGTTCCTCAAGAGTAATCCTCTTAGTATCAGGAGAGCAGCCAGGGTCCTTGATATGTTATCCCATGCTGGACTAAGTCCTTGCAGAAAGTGGTGAGTAACTTCCCATTGTTCAAATTCCTTTCCCAATCTGGACAGTGTAGACAAACTTCCCTGGAACTTAGAATGATAGTCATGAAGCGACTCATCCTTTCCTTGACGAAGGGCATTGAACTTCATCTGAGCGGTAATGATCCTGTTCTTCTTCACATCACCAGAACCTTCATAAATCCTCTTGAGAGCGTCCCAAACTTCTGCAGGATCTTTGTACATCATGACCTTGTCCAGATCACCAGGTTCAAGTGCAGAATGCAGAACTTTCATAGCCTGAGCATTTTTCTGGAGTTTCTTGTAGTCTGCAGTGGTGTAAAAGCCCTGGGTTTCTCTTTAGTTGGATCAGTATCATCCTGGATGATTTGACGACCCTGTTCAATTATCTGCCAAACTTCTCCGTCCAGTGCGAGGACATGTTCCTCAAACCGAATTGCCCATGACGCATATTCTCCTACCTTCAGCTTTGGTGGAGTAGCAAACGAGTCTCCTGACATACCTGCAATGCTCAACAAGATCTAGAACCAGCGGCTCTGATACCAATTGATAGGATCGCTTGTTAGCAGTAAAGACTAGGTCTAAGACTTGTTAAGGACTAAGACCTAGTTAGCAGGTACTTGTTCCTCAGAAATATAAATGCAGCGGAAATTCGTCTAATGATTGCTTTTATTAATCAATAGACTGTACAAGCGTTACAATGTCTATACAATAGTGTTTCTAACTATCATACACAGTCACCTTGGCCTGAAGGTTGAAAACCCACAATCGTGACTCTTAGGACAAGTTCCTCTACCCTGTACGTACTTGCTGTACGCTCCGTTCCTTCTGAAAATCAATTCTTCGATGATCAGAATATCCTTGCACGCTTGCTTGCGACTCTCTCAGCAATTCGCCAGACTCCCAACCTTTGAATCCTCAAAAGTCGGAACCTCAGAGACGCGTCCCTTCCAACAATTCCTCCAGAATTGTCCACGGTCTCAAAAGTCCGAACCTTGTAAAGGTTTCTTCACTGCTCTTTTATAGCCTACAATGGTTGCGGTTGCACTGAGATAACTGTCTAGTAACTGCTCCCTGAGGTAACTGTCCAGTAACTGCTCCCTGAGGTAACTGTCCAGTAACCGTCGAGTGTAACCGCCGTGTGACACATCACAACCCTTCCTTTGCTTTGTGATTCTCCCAGGTGTCCAGTTGCTCCAGCAGTTTCTTCGACTTATCTACTCACACTTTTATCAGCATTATGATTCCATGCATATCTCAGTGTAGTCCTGGTTCATGTCCCGTATGCAGCCTGTCAGGACCATGTCCTCTGCACACTCAACTTAAATATAAGTAACGTGTTGTCATCATCAAAACTCAACATGGGGACCATGTATCAACATAAATGGAAACAGATGGAAATCGAAAGAGGAAAAAGAGCAAGTTAAATCTCTAATATGTGCTTGCATCTATGAAACTTGGAAAATAGGAACTACAATATTTCAGAGGAATCAAAGCAAGGTTGTGTCGACATCGTCTGAAGAATTACAAGGCTTTTACAAATCAAATTAAGTCTGCAGCAATGTAGATAGGGTTGCTAGAGTCTGTTGGCGTGTTGTGCTGATTCTTGGTTCTTTGTTTGGTTTCCTCGTGTCTGCTATTTGTTTGGTCTGTGGCTGTTGTTTCTAGAGTTTGTGTTTTGGTTGTGAGGTTCCCTCAGGTAGGTTCTGTCTCCCTGTTTATGGTGTGCTGTGTGTTGTTGTTGTGGCTTGCTAGTGGTTGTATCATCCTTTTTGCTAATAAAGGCGCCTTTATCTGAAAGAAAAAAAAACCTTGAAAACAGGTAAATATATAGTTGATCAGTCAGAACATATGCTTGAATTGAAATTTCCTGCTAGAAGAATTCTGCTTTGATGAATTTGTTGTTAGTTTTTATCTCTTAGATATTAGACATATTCCTTATTAGACTTGGATTACTTCAAAATGTAGCTCTAAGTTAGCTTTTAAAGTCAAGTAGCCATAGAAATTTATAACAACGGTGCTCACAGTGTCAGATATTCATCATGTGTTGATTGATATCATTGAATACTTGAATTTTGGAATTTAAAATTTGATTACGTTCTGCATTTTCGGAATTTTTTCGAATTAAGTTGTACTTCGAAATGTGGATTTTTGAATAAGGAGTACTTGAGCTTGACTTCGAATTTGAGGGATCAGTCTTTCTGTATCTCTGTTTCTTTTTGTGAAAATGAAATTTTGAAGAAAAGTGGTCCAACATCCAGGATTTAACTTATAGGGCTATTTAGTTTCTCTATTTCCCTTTTTGTATTGATTTTGTTCAAACAGAATACTGACCTTTAAGTTGTATCTTATTTTTTGTGTTGCAGATTTACTGGGTATTACACATTTTCAGGTTTTACTGAAAAAGCAATGAAGATTGACCCTAAGAACCTGGATTACATTGTTGAACCAGGGTTTAGCGGTTAGCCTGAACTTCAAGTCATTGCAAACTGAAGGTGAGCTAATTGATTGCACTTTTCGCAGACTACTTATGGCAGAGTTAGAACATTTGCATACAAGGAAATCATTTCAAAAGAAATCGAGTCAACTCACACAAATACCATACAAAGGATTGTCAACCCCCGCATCCTCCACACCCGCCGCATCCACCTCCACCATCGTCACATTCTAACGACTCGATGACAACAGTAAAGACTTCCCCACATCCCACCCCTGTGGTTCTTATTTCCTGACAGTATAATTTGTTTCCACGTGCAGGTTGCTGTACATTTTTATTCAGGCGATACTTCATTGACCACCACACCATGAAGACCAGCACGATAATCATTACGGCAACGGAAACACCAGCCATGATCACCGGAGCAGCATGGAACTCCATCCCTTGGTGCAACTTCTCTTGCTTAAAAAGCATCAGACAGGTATATTTATACATTAACAATCGCTAAAGAAGAAATTTCCTGATAGAAGGATTCTGCTTTGCTGACTTTGTTAACTGAACTCCCAAACATTAGAAGATTTCCTCAAATGACTTTCAGTAACTTGAAATTTTTCTTGTTTTTGCACAACTGTTTGCTGATCACATATTTCATTTCTCAGTTTTCTGGAGATATTATAAAACGTATACCGGATGAAAACTCGGAAGATGATGAAGACAATGACCGCAGTAGCTTACAGGCAGGAGTAACCGAACAAACAGTACTTCACTTCAAGACAGTTCTGAAGCCTGTCTAGATTTAAATTTAAGGTACAACAAAATAAAGACTGATAGTTGTTGATTCAACTGAATCCAGCAAACATAGTCTCATGATGTTCAAAACAACAGCATGATATTCAAAGACTGATAGATCATCTGAACAGATGATTACATGTTGATGGATACTTGCTTTATTTACTTGTTATTTCCTTTCTTTTTCCACAGATCCCCGAACATTTTGATCCCTGAACCCCTCCTCTTACCACCTCCTGAACCATACCCCAAGTCTTCGCCAACCCCAGGTGATCCCACATACCCACCATAAGTACCTATAGGTGAATTAAGAACTCCTGGAAAGGGTTTCTCCATTGATCCACATCTATCTGCAATTCTCCCACCATTCATATCTGCATCACTAGCAAGTACTGCTGCTGCTGCATCAGCTGCCTTCCTCCACTGCTCGGTTTGAACTCTAAGTTGCTTCATCTCTGCTTCCAATGCAGCTTTTCCTCGTTCTGCAGATTGGAGCTTCTCATTCAAAATACCTGTTTGTGCTTTGCTTACTTGAAGCTCTTGTTCAAGTAAGGTTAACTTAGAAGCTATTTCATTTCCTTTGGTTTCTGCTGAAGAGATATCAGCTTTGGCATCAACTAGTTGCTTCTTGATCAGCTCGTTTTCTTCTGATATCACTTTTAGTTCCGTGTCTTTTCGTACCAACATGGCCTTCAGGCAACTTATCTCATCATCCTTCAAAGCCAAATCTTGGGATGATATCTTCATGGCGTCAGAGATTTCAGCTAGTTTGGTAGTTTCATTTTCATCCTTCAGTTTTACTCCGTTCTGACTTGGATCATACTTAAGCACAAACTCTTCTCGGGGCTCACTTTTAGGTACTTCAAAAACATCTGTTTCCCACAAGTGATCATTAATATCTTCATTTGGTTCGTTGTCTTCTGCATCAAGTTTCGGAATTTCTTCATCATGCTGCTTCTCTTCAATCTCCACATTTTTAAACGCTTCGTGTTTCTTGACCTTTTTCTCCAACTTATCTTGAGCTTCTCTCTTTGCAGCTTCAGCTGAAGCTAGTTGTTCCTTGAGATTTTTTAGCTCCACTTGTGCTTCTTCAAGCTGGGACTCCAAATCAGTGATGCGAGTGCCAAGTTTCTTCTGAGTTATTGGATCCGACTGTGGCCCTTTTGGAGAGCGGCGGTCACCTACTCCAAGTCTTGGGCTCCTGTCTTTCACAAACCTCGGAAGAGGAATCAGATTCACTGGAGGTCTCAGCTGAGATAACCCACGAGCTAACGGCTTCTGTGACGCATCTGGAACCCTGCCCATCAACCAAAGAGATATTCATTTCAAGTATACCTCTACATTATTAGAATACATTAAGAACTTTAAAACTTGACAAAGATTCACACACCTGGGTCTCGGCATTTTCTTATCCAGCTAATTGCAAGAACTCGAGCAAGGCTCTAATTTAAACTGCAACCTGCAAAAACTACAGTAGTGTCAAATAGGCATGATCAGACAACATGGTAGGCGAAACAAGAGCTTCTTTCGAAAAAAAAAGATGTGACCAAGCATTCAAACTTGGTTGGAGCAACATGATGATATAGACATGAGTAACCAAATGAAGTGAGACAAAATAGACATCATAATGGTACTGTGGTTTCGCAGAAGACAATAGAAGAGTATAGGACACTACATTCAATAGAAAATACATGGGATCAAACTCTGGCATGTGGGATGCTGACAATCATTTCCTACACCAAATGACAGACAATGCAACTAGTCCAATTATTTCAGAGGAAATTGTATTGTGTCAACAAAGTCACTGATACTACCTCGACCTCAATGTTTTTCAATAGTGAAAACGTCGTTCATATCATTATCGGATCCAGCCACGCTCATAATTAGCTCAGGTAAACACGATTTGAATGAAAGATATCAGTTGAAACGGTAAAAATATGTATCACTCGAATGGAACGGCTATTGAATAAGGCGCCAACTTTACCCCTCGAATGTAACGGCTACTCAGAGTACTGAGTTGTAATCCTACTTGGATGCAAAAAACGACAGGAATATGTGAAATATATAGTTTGCAGTTTTTCCTAAAACATCTTAGAAATCAACCATAATATTAGAACAGTAACAAA
The DNA here is from genome assembly GCA_006409495.1 of Sedum album. Lineage (NCBI taxonomy): Eukaryota > Viridiplantae > Streptophyta > Magnoliopsida > Saxifragales > Crassulaceae > Sedum > Sedum album. The sequence continues at coordinate 55,445 of QZGG01001375.1, read as the reverse complement.
TAAGCTACGACTGAAGATACGTGGGAGCATGTATGATTGTAAATTCAATCAATCAAACACCAAACGAAGATAAAACATTAAAACCTAAGAAAATCCCATAAATTGAGAATGCAGAACCTCTCCAACTCCTGAAAATCTAGATAAAAGATCTAAACTTTTACTTCAATTCACACTTCTAAGCAACCCCAGAAGAAGAAAACAGGAGAAACCAATTCAGGGTTTTACTCAAGGGAAACTCTTATAAAGATTGAAACTTTAAACCCTACCTGAGCTGGAGTGATGGAGAGAGTTGGAGGACTTGGAATTCAATTTTTTAAGAGTTAGATTCGAGTGACAGTATACCCATTGCCTCAATCTACATGCAAAAGGAGGGAAACACAACCACACACTGATTATGATATGCAGCAAATCAAGAGAACACAACAAGAGGTATAAAATGGAAGCTTTAGATTCATACCTGCACAAAAATGACAAGTCTTATTCGGAAAAGGGCAAGCTCTTTAGAAAATGATATGAGATGAAGGCTTTTTGAACTTCAAATAGAGTTAAGAGGAATAATGAAGACGGGTTACATAAGGAGGCAGAATGAGAAAGGGACATATGAGTAAATTCAATAAAACACAGATACAGAAAAGATTTTTGAAAACCAAGACCCTCTTCTTCTCCCCTTCTTTTACATTTAATTTTCTGGTGTCTCACTCTCTCCAGTTCTTTGTCTTTTTGTCTCCTTCCAAGACCTTTCTTTAATCTTTCCCAAACACAAAGCAAAACCCTTTATTTTTATGAAATTACTTTATGTGGTTTAATGCTTGCCTACACAGATCTTTCTCTGTTCTTTGATGCAGTGAAACTGTGAAAGTTAGCATCTTTTGCATTGCATAATTCCCAATTTCCTGTACATGTTAGTAATAAATATAAAATCTTTAATAATGGGCGTTGTGTTTTTGCATTTGGGCATGAGAAATGAGAATGCATGCCTGTGACAGTCTGACACACTTAGATTGGCTGTTGTGTTTGTCTGATATGTGGTGTAGGTGTAGCAATTAGCTCCATTAAAGAAGCTTCAGTCTTCCACAGTTCCACTACTAAGTGATACTATTCAAACATGTGTTATGAAGATTATTTGTGCATTAATGATTCCAGCATTATTGATCTTGCAAATCCACTGTCTGCATGGTTAGGTGTCTGTCTGTGTTTTACATGTTATAGCTTAACAATAAGATCAAAAACAAGTCAACAAAACTTTCTCAGATTTCAATCTTATGCTCTTGTCCGCCTGATTATCTGCTAATAATTTTACTACGGTCTAGACGTCTAGTAGTAGAGCTCATTATTCCAGCATAAGTGCATTACATGTCAAAATGCATTTGCAATAGTTGTACAATGTTCCAAACACAAAAATCCAATCCAACAAATTACACTAATCGATTAGATATGATGTAGTTTTAAAGCCTAAAATAGTGAAAATAACATGCATACCCCATTTGTCAAACTGGAAAACAACAGGTGAAGTTCATATTGATGTCCCAGAGCTGCTTATCACACCATAAGAGCAAGCTTTCAGCCTGTGCAGATAAGTAAGAATAGTAATGGCATGCTGCATCAACTTGAGTTTCTACTTTGAAGGTTAGAATGCAGAATGCTGCTGCATCTTCAGTTGGTGCTGAGATTGGTAGCTGGTTCTAGTCCACCATCCTGATCAGCAAATCTGTGGAGTATTTTGGAGCCGACAGCATAGCATACACACATGAATCAACAGAATAATACTTTACTTTTTTCCAAAGTATTCTGATATTAAAATGAAATGTGAATTGCTGAGTTCTGCGCTTCATAGAACAAGAACATGTGATCTGTTGCAGTAGGGTAACAAACACAAGTAATTACATATCACTGAGTAACAGCTCAAGTGATATCATCTAAACTGATAATCAGAAAAGATTGGTTGTCAAACACCATGTGGTTTGAACAAGTTCTATGTATGAAAGAGAATGTACAAGTTGTGGACCATTGCGAAGAAGCCATCAAAATTCGATGCCACTATTGATCTGGATGGAATAAGAAGGCCGACCAACACCAGAGACAGGAGTGTCAACTCTAAAAACAACACCAGATTTACCAACATTTCCACTCCACTTGGATTTGCCTACCTGAAAAAAGATTGCAATCATCTGCTTATCACAAATTCAATTTTGTACTCTATGCCAGAATATTAATTCACGAGTTATGTACACCTAATATTTTCTGTACACATTATATTTCTGACTTACAGAGACCAATGCGAATGCTGAAGGATGTGTTGCAAATGAACATCCATAGACTAAACTCAGTTGCTCCTTAATTGAGTGAATAACTTCTGCTTGCCAGCCAGCATTGCTTCCTCCAAAAGTAGGTGACACACTGACATAGATATAATAAAATAAGATTTTGAATATTCATATAAACGAAATGATTAAATGAACCAATGCTGGACATGCTGAATACAGCATATCGTACAAGACTGTATGAGATAGACGTTAAAACAGAAGTGTATTATCATTTGATAATCATACGCACTACAGGAACCATAGTCCATAACTGCAAGTAGATGTCGTGCATTAATCTTAAATCCAGATTATCTAAGAATATAGCCGTTACTGCACATACTGAAATTTACCGAACGAAGCTCAATTAAAGGATACCTTAGTTGGACCGTTGGCCTAACCATGAGACCTGACCTTTGCCAAGCCAGTTCTTGAGCAACACCTAAAGTAAATGACTTGTCAGGCAATTGCACCGTTGGAGTAATAGAAGTACCCCATTTGCTCTGCAATAAACCAAAAGTAAATATTTCTCTGGTGCAACAACAAGCAAATGACCCTCAACATCAATTACTAGCTTTATTACTAGACAGTTTACTACTGACACTGACCTTGCAGGAATAGCTGAATTTCATTTCTCCGGGGTATTGCCCCTGAGCTTGAAGCAGGCCTCCACATAGAGGTAAAAAAGCGCTGGTAGTCAAACCCTCGCCAGACACATATGTGAGCTGCCCGTTCGGGAATTGCAAGTCCACAAATGACTGAGTAAAACAACACACAATAAAGTTTACTTGCAATCGAGTTAACTTCTATGTCAAAAACATTAGAACTGTACTCACTGGAACTAAAGGATTGAGACAGATCATCGACATCAACACCCACCGTCTATGCTTTGACCAAATAGCTGGGCACAAGGAATGGATGCCATTCTGAAGTGTTGAAAAATGAGTGCAAAATTAGACATGCAAAATATGACAAGAAAAACAATGACATGTGCAAAAAATGACAGGAAAAGCAATGTACGCAATAAATCAAAAACATTAGTAAGTCTCAGTAAAGATTCCTTTGATAAGAGACAGTCAATTAAATAGAAAACGGTACGACAAACAGTAACGGATACCAAATCATCACTTAGTCATACCTTCCTGTCATATCCATACCAAAGCAAATGTTGCTTAGACAAATGCACTGGCAACAAGAGAGTAGAATCACGAACAAACAACACGGGTCCGAGCTGAACAAGAAAAAGAGGAGAAGTTCCATTTCCGGATGTCGAATTCCCATGTGATGCCTCCACTCTCCACAAATCTCCTCTTGCGACCAACGAATTTTCCAGATCACGTGTTCTGCTATCATATGTTGATGAGACATTGATGGTTCCCTGCATCAAGCTTGTGTTACGCCCTATAATATCAACGATCAACAAAAATACCTAACAATATCATGCTGAATACCATAAAAGCTCCAAATCCAATCTTCACATTATTAGTCACTTGTGAGCCAAATAATAACTTAGCGTAGTTCCATAAAAACCAAATAACACAAAAAAGCGACCTTTCTAGTCCCTTAGATAACCTTTAGTTTAACTGCTACTCTAGCAAGGCACACTAAACAACCATCATTTTACCAAATAGTTTGAATATTTTAAGCTGATACCACCTTACACAGCTGAAAAGCTCACTCGAATGGGTTTCCCCTTCCAAAAAAACTTACATAACTGAGCAGCAATCCAAACACTTTGAAATTAATCAATACCTGTGCTTTGCTACCGACACCAGAAAGTGTCAAATTCAGCTCACCACCATCTCCATCTTCTTGCCCTGAATCATCACGAAAACAATCCGAAACATACATAAATTCAACCTTATCCCTAACAATCCCCTCGTCTCTCCTCATATCAGCTCGAAGCGAAGCTATCACACGACTCTCATCTTCCTTCCTAAAGAAAACCCCCGGCAACCTTCTAAAAAACTGCTCCACCATTCCATTAACAGAAGCCCCAAACTCAGCTCCAGCTTGCCCTAACTTATTCCCGATATCTAAAATAGCCGTAACGCCGTTGATTCCGGAGTGTTCGATCTTCCCGAAGCTCTGAATCGGGAAATCAACTTCGAAGAGATTCGGATTTGGCGGATTTGGCCAAGTAAAAGACGGCGGCTTTACATGAGTTTGCATTAGACCGTTGAATCCTTCTGTTAATCGATCGGCTAAGTCTTGTCCGTGGCGCTGGACTTCTTCCCACGGCTCGAATAGTCTCTCCGCCGACATCGATCACTGCAGCGTTCCGCAGCTCCGCTGAATTGGTGAAATAATTGATCGGCGGTTGGAAATTGAGGGGTTGAGATCGGATAAATGGTGAGGAATTCGACGAATTTGAGAACGATAGTGAAAATCGAGAGTGAGTTTGAGCAGAAGGGGAAACGGATTTCTAGGGTTTGGGATTGAGATTGAATTTATTTTTTGTGCAGAGGAATGGGGTGGATAAGAGGCGCACGATAGCTTTTGAATTGGAGGGATTATAATGCGAAGGATAAGAGAGCGCACGATAGTCTTTGATTTGGAAGGAATGAAGGATAGTACGAAACAAGGATAAGAAAGACGCGCAGAATATCCTTTATTATTAGGTTCAATTTGGTTTGATTTGCTGGACCGACTGAACCAAACGGTTTAAATAGTTGTTTACAGGTGGTTACATTACACTCTGTGCAACTTATTACATTACTGCATTTGTAATTTCTAAGACTCCATTGCTACATGTATATTTGACATGGTAGAGTTGGACTGCACAATGTTTTGATTCTCGTACTGTTTGGAAATCTGCGAAAGAAAGGCGAAAAGACTTATATGATAAGCAGATGAGAGAAATTGGTCTCAAGTTTTGTAGAAATGGTTGTTACTTGGCTGATCATGGCAAGCGGCTACTCTGGTGAGGATCTAGAACATTTTATCAAACACTTACCGTGCATCACTGAAAACCCCACCACTCCGTTACTCGCCAGTCGACCCTGTCCATTTCCTTAACCAATATCGCCTCGTGTTCTGTGAGCTGCATAACAATCAGACCGTACAATGAGTCGTGAAACCGGGAAAAGGGTTTCCCAAAGGTTGAATGCCAAGTGGGAGTCCTTCATCGATCGGAGACGCGAGGATAGTCCGGAAAGGTGAGACCTTTTCTTCACATGCTCATCGCCCACTTCACCCATTCTCAAAAAAATATTTGTATTAAAAGATGGAACGAATTGAGCAACAAAGAAGCCAAATATTGAATAATTAATTAAATAAATAATTCCAACCACTAAAGCTTGCATGATGTTGATATTAAATTGCAGATATTCAAAGGATCATCAAAAGGGATGTAAAAATCTGAATTTGCAACGGGAAGAATATCAAGTAAGACAAAAGGACAACATCATTGACACATTTTAAGGTTACTGCTTTTTGACTGAAAATGACAAAACAAATCAACTTCCCTTTCATTCTAATTCTACAAGATGAGATTACACAACATTAGAATCTGATGAAATGGAAAATGCAGGGGTTTGGAAAGATTTGTTGACGAATGTGGAGTCAAGGCGGAAGGCCGATACATAACAGAATCCTTTCTGCTTCGAGGGCTGTGTAAACCTATATAAAAATTGAAACTTTGATCAGAAACGAATGAATGAAGATGTAAGGAATTACGAAAACATATTCAGTAGTACATGGATGAGTACATTGAGGCGAAAGATGAGATTTTTAAGCCACTGCGACGGAGAATGAGTACTAGGCTTTTTTATTTTGCGCTTTTTGTGATGAGTTTGAGTAAGCTTGGTGATGCTATCATCTTCAGATGAGATTATGATGATGCCTGAGGGGGAGGCTAAAAATGCGGTAGGACGGACAAACGGAGACCAAAGACGGCTCTGCTCATTAAAACATTTGGCATCATTTGACCTTGTTAGTATCTGGTAGGACTGGCTTTTCGAAGCTGCTTGAGATGACGAGGAACTTGCTGGTGACGAGAGGCCTTTTTTCGACGAAAGGGTTGATTTTGAAAGCAGCATTGTTGTTAGAAATCTGAATGCTACCAAGTAGTGGGACTAAACTACTAAGCTTCTGCTGCAAAATAGAATCTAATGAAACAGTTGACAGTTATGAGCTTGTATTTATAAGCAACAAATTGAACCGCTGTCTAATTGAACCGCTGTCTAATTGAATCACTATTTTTGAACCGAATTGAACAAATTGGAACCGTTGAATGATTTGGTTCGATAGATTTGGGAATTTAGTACATCTCGGCGATATTTTAGGGCTCACATAAATCGAGGTCGAGAAATCGACGGCGAGTTTTTAGAACATCAGCTCCGGCGCCGGCGAGGTACGATGGCGGGATACAGAGCAGATGATGACTACGACTATCTGTTCAAGCTGGTATTGATCGGAGATTCCGGTGTAGGGAAGTCGAATCTGCTGTCCAGATTCACAAAGAATGAGTTCAATCTGGAGTCAAAATCCACTATAGGAGTTGAATTCGCTACTCGGAGCTTGAAAGTTGATGGAAAAACGATTAAAGCTCAGATTTGGGACACTGCTGGACAAGAGAGGTGACTGGCTTTTTTCTTTTAGCTTGATTGATCTGATTTGGTTTATGCTGTAAATTTATATAATGATTTTTTTGAAGTAGTGAATCAGATCATACATCAGATCTTTCTATAAAGTTCGTTGTCCGGGAAATGGATTTAAAGTGTGACTGATTGATAGGGAACGTTTTGGCCATTAGCGGCTTAGGGTTCATATGGATGAACAAACTTGATCTGAAAGATTCAAAAGAGACTTTTGGTAGATATAGATTTGGAAGTCAAAAAAATTTCCTTTCTTCCGTCGTTTTGTTGTTACAAAACTAACACTGTTTTCCAAATTCTGAAAGAAAGCTTGAGACTGATTCAATAGTTTAACCTATATTAGTGAATTTAATTACTGAGAAATCGCATGAGACTCCTTTGTTTCCAAAGTTTGCCTGAAATTGTGGGCTGTAGTCATCTGACCGAGTGTAAACAGATGAGCAAGCCGTCCTTTTAGTGTCTTTTCAGTTTTCACTACTATAAATAGGAAAGTATGTATTTCCCCCTTCAATATTTCTTCAAAGAAAATATTACCTGCATGTAAAATATGTATGAGGAAACTTTGACCATTAAACACATCTCTCTGGAAAATGACCACTTAACCACATCGCATTTTACTCTCTTCCAATCACCCTGTGTACGCATTTGTTGTTACGACTTAGTTTTGGTGATAGGCTTGAACTCTCAGATGCTTTATTTCAAGTTGAAAACCAAGACAGTGTACCTAATGGCCAGTGGTCATCATCTCTTCAGTTCTCTTAGTTTACAAAATTTGTTTATTGTGTATGACTTGCTGTGTTCCTTTGGTGTCCTCAGGTATCGGGCCATCACCAGTGCTTACTATAGAGGGGCAGTGGGTGCTCTCTTAGTGTATGATGTGACTCGGCGTCCCACATTTGAAAATGTGGAAAGATGGCTAAGTGAGTTAAGGAACCATACTGATCCAAACATTGTAGTGATGTTGGTGGGCAACAAATCCGATTTACGCCATTTATTAGCTGTAACTACTGAAGATGGCAAGTCTTTTGCTGAAAAGGAATCACTTTACTTCTTTGAAACTTCTGCATTAGAGGCGAAAAACGTCGAAAATGCATTCACTGAAGTCCTCACTCAGATATACCACATCGTCTGTAGGAAGGCAATCGAAGGAGAAGGTGCTACTTCTACAGCCCCAGGCCAGGGTGAAAAGTTAAACATCAAGGAAGATTCCTCTACAAAGAGGACATGCTGCTCGAGCTAGATCATTTGCTTTAGCTAAGTGATTCTTCTTGCTCTGTAAAACTGTACTTGTTGCATAAGTCAACCAATGGTTTGATATGATGTAACTAAATAGTACTAAAAGTTTTATGTTGTGAAGAATCTTGATTACTGTCAGTTACTTATCCATTGGACTGATATTATGTCAAAGATATTACAAGCTTTTATTATTCAAAGTTCAGGAAGCTTCTGCCTTGTAATTATACATAATTTACCTTTGTGTGCAAGGTAAGTAGCTCCACAGGTATACAGAATTTCAAATTTTGAATCATATGAATTACACTTTTGTCATAGAAAAATCAGAGCACAATTTAGACTCAAACTTTTACCAGGAAAAGTCATTGATATCTACAGTAGCTCATCTCTTTATATAAATCATTTCATCTGGTGTTCCTTACAAATTATAATCAACCTTGTTTAGTAAAAAATGGAAATTGACATTTCCTTGCAAGCATTTGCAATTGCTTTGGTCAGTGTTTTGGTGGCAGGTTTATGGAAAGCTCTGAACTCTCTCTGGTTAAGACCTAAGAAGATTGAAAGCTGCTTAAGACGACAAGGGCTTCATGGAAACTCCTTTAAGTTCCCATATGGAGACTTGAAAGACAGTGTTGAAGCAGAAAAGGAAGCAGCTTCCAAAGCCATGAATCTAACAGATGATATTGTTCCGCGCCTACTCCCCTTCATCGATCAATCCATCAAGAAACATGGTATCCTGCATTTACTTTACTTTTAAAGTCTTATACTTAGTTTCGGTTACTTTTACTAATGGAGGGTTTGCAGGTAAGGATTCATTTTTATGGATTGGATCATCTGCATGGATAAATATCATGGAGCCAGGACTTATACGAGAAGTTTTTACTAAAATACGTGATTTCCAAAAGCCTGCGCCAAATCCGCTAGTAGAGTTACTTGGCACTGGTCTTGCAAGCTACGAGGGTGATCGATGGGCTAAACACCGGAGGCTCATAAACCCTGCATTCCATGTTGCAAAATTGAAGGTATCACCAGTCTTTACATTTTTACTTCTGCTCTTCTTGTCCCGTCTTTTTAAATACCGATGACATGTGACTTAACTTCTGTCTTTGCTGCAGAATATGCTGCCAGCATTTTACCTGAGCTGCAGCAAAACACTGAGTGAATGGGAAAAACTTGCATCTGGTGAAGGCTCGTTTGAACTTGACGTGTGGCCTGAGATTCAGACCATGATGAGGGATGCAATATCTCGAACAGCATTTGGAAGTAGCTATGAAGAGGAAGAGGATATTCGAGTTACAGAAAGAACTTGCTGACCTTGCAATACAAGTGGTGCAAACACTTTACATCCCTGGATGGAGGTAAAAACTATGTTCCGCTACATTTCTTAAACTTTCAGGTCTGATACTCGAAACTTTTTTTGATTCGTGCAGATTTATACCTACAAAAACAAATATGAGGATGAAGAAACTCGACAAAGAAATACAAGAAACTCTTCAGTCTATCATTTGCAAAAAAGAAAAGGCTATAAAATCCGGCCAAGCTGATCACAATGACTTACTTGGGATTTTGTTGGAATCAAATTCCAAGGAAATAAAACAGAATGAAAATGATAGTAAAGCTGGACTAAGCATGAAAGAAGTTATAGAGGAGTGTAAGCTGTTTTATTTTGCTGGACAAGAAACCACGTCAAGCCTACTTGTTTGGACAATGATCTTACTGAGCATCCACCGGGACTGGCAAGCTCGAGCTAGGGACGAAGTACTTCGTGTCCTGGAGGATGGAAAAATACCCACCTGGGATTCCTTAAGCCACCTCAAAATTGTAAGCAAAAGTAAATATAAAAGTTCAAAATCACTAACCGAAAATTCTCATACTTAAATTTTTACTTCCTTTTTCTCGCTGCAGGTGACGATGATCTTACACGAAGTTCTACGACTATACCCACCAGTTGTATTCTCTGCTAGAGAAGTTAACAAGGAAACAAAACTCGGTAACCTGACCTTACCGGCTGGAGTCACACTCTCAGTCCCTATACTATCCATTCACCATGATCAAGAACTATGGGGTCAGGACGCCAAGGAGTTCAAACCAGAAAGGTTTTCTGAGGGAGTTTCTAAGGCAAGAAAGGGTCAAGCAGTGTTTATACCGTTCGGATGGGGTCCAAGAATGTGCATTGGACAAAACTTTGCAATGACTGAAGCTAAGATTACTCTTGCAATGATTTTGAGTAGGTTTTCATTTAAGTTGTCTCATGCTTATACTCATGCTCCACAGACAGTAATAGTTGTGCAGCCTCAACATGGAGCTCATTTAATCTTTCAGAAACTTTAGTGAATTCAAGTCCTATGATAAATAATAAGACATAGCGGTCAGTCATTCGATCTTTTTTTTGATTCAAGGTGAGAATATTTCATCAGAATAAGATATTACAATACGTGCAAATGAAACAAACCGAAGGGACATATTCAAAGACATTTCTACGTCGAGGAAGTCTCATTCATGAAATTTGTGAAGCAGGCCATGATCGGCGCCATCCCAACGAACTCACCAAAGTCCATAAATCATCCGGACTCGAGAAAACTCCCGACAGCAGTGCAGACAATAGACCAAGAGGGCATCAGAATCAAGAAAGCAGGAAAAACATAAGCAGAGGACCTGGCCCAACAGGTCCACGAGCAAACCCTAGCACACTTTCCTCACGCAGCCGAACCCCAGCCTCACGCCGCTCCTCCCACACACGAGCAAACCCTAGCGCGCCGTTCCTCACACCCGACAAGCCTCAGCCGCCGCCCGCCACGCTCACGCCCAGTTGATCCAGTCCTTCCTACGCCCGATCCGACCTCCCGTCAACATCCCGCTCAAGCCGATGCCCCATCCGACGCTCATCCCCACCTGGCCGGTGACCACACAGAGGCTTGGATTGAAGACCAAGCCTTGGATTGAAGACCAAGCCTTGGCTTGAAGTCCAAGCCTTGGATCATCCGCAAGCGTCGTCAACCCACCAGTGACCGAGCACCCGGAAACCCACCCTTCAAACCACCACCCACTGCACGACGATCCCCCGAAACGGGACCAGAAAAAAAGTCCCAAGGCTTGACAGAAAACTAGCACATGGCTAGAGGAAAGCTAGCATAGGAGCTAGGGAAAAGTAGGAGGCAAACCTCCATTATTGAAAGGGAAAAACATTGCGAAACGAAAGGGAAACTACACTACCGCGGGCGGAGGAAGACCGACCTCCTCCCAGAGAGGAGGGGTGACCTCCGAGAGAGATTATTAGAAAGAGAGAGAGTTTGAAATGTAGTCATTCAATCTTTTGATTCGTGTAAAAGTAATTTTTAAAAAAATAAGGCCAAAAAATCAAATAAACTTTACACATTTGCCATCCTCTTCTGTGTTGGGCTTTGAATGGGCTTCTTCTTGACCAGATTGGTATAAAGGCTTGACTAAGTCAACGCCGGAGAGACACAGCGAGCCAAGGATAGAGAAAGACTAGCGACCGTCGAAATGAATTCGGTGAAAATCCCCGGCGCGAGCTCAGTGATTCCATCAAAAGATGCGATCTTTACACGAAAATCGATTAATCGCGAAACCCCAATTCAATTCCAGTTCTTCAAAATCAGTCGACAGTTCAAATCCTTGGCACTCAAATCATCAAAAATCACAGCTTCAGCATCTACCCAGAAATCCAACAGCAATAATCCACCATTGGTCGTAGTCGGATCAGCGAATGCCGACATCTACGTGGAGATCGATCGTCTTCCAAAAGAAGGGGAAACGATATCAGCGAAAACAGGTCAAACCCTAGCTGGTGGAAAAGGGGCTAATCAAGCAGCATGCGGTGGGAAATTGGAGTATCCGACTTATTTTTTAGGTCAAGTTGGATCGGATGCACATGGGAAGTTGATTACTGAGGCGTTGGAAGGAGGTGGGGTGAGGTTGGATTATGTGAATGTGGTGGCTGATGCGCCTACTGGACATGCGGTTGTGATGTTACAAAGTGATGGACAGAACTCGATTATTATTGTTGGTGGTTCGAATATGAGAGGATGGCCAGAGCCATTGGGAGATGAGGTTTTGGGGGTTGTGAGGCGTGGCGGGATTGTGTTGTTGCAGAGGGAGATTCCTGATGAAGTTAATATCCAAGTTGCAAAGGTCTTTTCTTTATTTTGTAATATTTCGGTTGCTGATTTAAAAACTTTCAATTGAAAAGTTGTGTTTCAGATTTCACGTCATTCTGTGTATTAGAGGGTGTCGTAAATGTGGTAAGGTTGTGGGGGGAGATGATCTTTTCCCGTTGAGTATCGTGGGGAAGTTATTTTTTGATTTGTGCACATGGGATATGATTGAATTGGTTCTGAATTTGGATTTTGATTTTTATGGTAGGCTGCAAGGGGGGCTGGGGTGCCAGTGATATTGGATGCTGGAGGGATGGATGCACCAATTCCACCGGAGCTGCTGAAGTTAGTGGATATATTGAGTCCGAACGAAACTGAACTTGCTAGGTTGACTGGAATGCCTACTGATACTTTTGAACAGATAGGTCAAGCTGTAGATAAATGCTATGAGATGGTTAGTGTTTAATTTTTTCTTTTACAATCCAGAATTAATCTACCTATCACTTGGTGTGATTCTTGTTGTAGATTTGGTCTAAAATCTGATTGGATATTGTGCCATTGAGTAGTCTCCTTTATTTAGAGTTATATTTGCCGTTGTTCATGAAAGTTGGCTGCAAAAAATGTAGATAACCTTTTCAATCGGCTAAGTTTACTTTTTTCTTCCTTTTCGGGCTCACCAGGGTGTGAAGCAAGTTTTAGTGAAACTCGGGGGAAAGGGATCAGCTCTCTTTGTCGAAGGGGAGGAATCTATCGAGCAACCTATCATATCAGCTAGGAAAGTTGTAGACACTACTGGGGCTGGTGATACTTTTACAGCGGCATTTGCTGTAGCTGCTGTTGAAGGCAAGTCTAGGAAGGAGTGTTTGAGATTTGCGGGTAAGCATTGTATCTTGGTTTCAGCTTCCGATCTCATGATGTAACCAAAATATAATAAACATGTCAATGAATCAAAATTCTATTTCAATTTACAGCTGCAGCTGCTTCGCTTTGTGTCCAAGTGAAAGGAGCTATTCCAAGCATGCCCGACAGGAAATCAGTTTTAGATCTTCTGTCTCAATAATTGTTAATTCTCGTTAGACTTATCAGGTATCCTTGTGTTTCAATTTATACGTACATAAAGTTCATCATCTAAAAATCTACGATTACTTATTAAAGAGTTCATTTGAGCTTATAAGCTCTAATATATTCAAGATCAGATCGCGATTTCCAGCAGTTAATTTGAATATTGCAGGGTTGATGATGACCTTTATAAATTGTACTCCCTCCATCCCATTATGAGTGTCCCATATTCTTTTTGGATGTTCCAAAATGATCTTCCCATTTTCTAAAATAGAAACTTTTTTACCTATACATTTACACTCTCTTTTATACTTTTTATCTCACTCATTCTCTTTCTTATTTTTTATCTCACATTTTTCAATTTTCTTAAAAACCGTGAAAGTTTCCAAATGGGTCACTCAAATTGAGACGGAGGGAGTAGTCCTTTTAAAGTTCAGTTTCTTTTACATAATCAAGTACATGACGCCAGAACTATTTGAGTGTTGAATTTAGACTCAAATTACGCGTTTTTCCAAATTCAGCCTAACATTTTGCTTTATTAATAAAAAGAAAACTGACCCTGTAAAAGTAGCCCTTATCCCTATCCAACATTACAGGTCATTACCCTTACCCTTATCTTTATACTTTTGTTTTCTGAAACTTTTCAACCAAGTAAATACTGAAACTTAACAATAATGATAACTACCAACTGCAAATCAGACTTATCCATATAAGCCTCCCCTTTAATTGAACCGTAAGTAATAAGATAGACCGAAGAAATCAACAGAAATTAAGACACCTGACCGGTCGAACCGGATCATTAGACCGAAACACGACGGTTATAAAATGACGAACGTTGTCTTCCTGAATTTCCTCGTTTTCTCTTCAAAATATATTACATTTGAGCAGCTGATCTTCGTGATCTTTCTCCCCCGCAAATTTCCAAGACATTGTTATCGACTTTTGTAATTGGGAATGCCTGATTCGAGGTAGTGAACTGGTGGTGAAGTGCTGGTGGATGTGGATTTGGTAAGGGTTTAAAAGGGTTTTGTAAATTGACTTAGGATTTGAAGTTGTCTCTGTATAGTGGATGTGTGAAAGGGTTGTTCTTCTGAATGTAAAGATTGAATCTTTGACTGTCTTGGTGGAGAAGGAAGACAGTTTGGGTTGCTGATTAAGACGAGGTAAGGTTAGGGTAAATACTGTTAATTTTCTGCTTGAAAAATTTAACCTGGTTGTCAAGTTTGAAGGTTATTTAGAGTTGGGACTTGTGACATATTTTGTAAACAAGGAAAGGTTGCATCTTTGTGGAATTCCCTGATTGCCCAGAATGCTGCAGAGTCACCATAAGAAGGTTCTAATGTTGGGAACTTGTATGTTTGTGTCTATTTTCGTTTTTTGATTACATTTTATTAAACTCATTGGTTTCACATGCAGGAAGTGCAATTCTTTACTGAATACGGGGAAGCCAATAGGTATAAAATTCTTGAGGTTGTTGGGAAAGGCAGTTAGTTGATACTCACACTGGTGAGAAAGTAGCTATAAAGAAGATACAAAATATATTTGCGCATACATCTGATGCTATTAGAGTCTTGCGTGAGATTAAGTTGTTGAGGCTATTGCGGCATCCGGATATTGTAGAGATTAAGCATATTATGCTGCCACCTTCGAGAAGGGAGTTTAAAGATATTTATGTCGTGTTTGAGCTGATGGAGTCTGACTTGCATCATGTTATTAGAACTAATGATGTCTTGACAGGAGAACATCATCTGTTTGTCCTATACCAAATGCTACGAGCTTTGAAGTATATGCACTCTGGTAAGAAATACCTATCACACACATTTAAGCTTCGCTGTGTCTTTTTCAATTGAAAATTATTTGTTGTGAAAATTCTCAAATAAATTTTGTTTCAAAACATGTGATGTGACAGCTAATGTGTATCATCGGGATCTTAAACCGAAGAACGTGTTAGCTAATGCAAACTGCAAGCTTAAAGTCTGCGACTTTGGACTTGCAAGAGTAGAATTCAATGATGCTCCCACAACCGTGTACTGGACAGTATGTCTTTTGATTTCTGATTTGATCTTGCACTTTCTCAATTTTGGTATCCAATTAGCTTTTTCTCATTTTAAATGTTATTGTCGCAGGACTATGTGGCTACAAGATGGTTTAGAGCTCCAGAGCTATGTGGATCATTCTTTTGTAAGGTATAGATTGCCCGATACTGCTGTAGCATTAGCTGGCATATAAATTGGATTCAGAATAACATTTATTTTCACTAAATGCAGTATACGCCGGCAATAGACATATGGAGCCTTGGTTGCATTTTTGCAGAGGTCATTACTGGAAAACCACTCTTTCCTGGAAAAAATGTTGCCCATCAGTTAGACCTTATCACTGATCTTCTAGGAACGCCTCCTCCAGAAACCATATCTCGGGTATGCTGAAATTGATCGCATTCTTTTGCTAAAATTTTCTTTTTGAGGTATTCAGTTAATAGCATTTTTTTATAGATTCGTAGCGAGAAAGCTAGGAAATACTTGCAAGCAATGCGAAAAAAGCAACCAGTATCATTCGCTCTGAAGTTCCCCATAGCAGATCCATTAGCAGTTCAGTTGCTGGAAAGGATGTTGGCATTTGATCCTAAAGATCGGATAACTGCTGAGCGAGCATTGGCTCATCCCTACTTAAAGGGCTTAGCTAAAATCGATAGAGAACCTTCTTGCAAACCAATTCCGAAACTTGAATTCGAGTTCGAGCAAAGGGGAGTTGCCAAGGCTGAGGTCCGTGATCTGATTTACCGAGAAATACTTGAGTATCATCCTATCTTGCTCAAAGAGTATCTCAGTGGTGCTGAAGGCACTACCTTTCTGTATCCAAGGTTGGGACTTGACTTTTGTAGTCATTATTTTAAGTGTCAACTTTTCTTAAGTGCGAGTATAACTATAATTCTATGCAGTGCTATTGATCAGTTTAAAGAGCAATTTGCACATCTCGAGGAAAGCAGTGGTAATATGGTGCCTGTAATTCCTTTGCATAGGAAGCATGTCTCTTTACCAAGGTATGATATTTTTAGCCACTTGAAATTTTAAGCTGGTCGTCAACTTTTGCATGTGAGTACTAATAAAATATAAATCATTTGCAGGTCTACCGTTGTATATTCGAATAATATTCCTCCAAGTTCACAACTGAAGCCAGGATCACATCGTTCGTATGAGAACGACCAAACAACGGAAGAGCAGCACGATAATAAGCTTGGTGTTACCAGCACAAAATTTGGAAACTATGTCAAGTTGCTTCAACCACTTAGAAACATAATCCCAGTAGGTATTCCTCTTGATCTTTATGTTTCTCATTGTCTGATCTTCAAGTCATAAAAATGCTGACTGTATCTCTTCGTTCTTTCTCGAGTACACAGCAAACACTATTAATGTCATCAGGCCGTTCCCATCATACAGAAATGGATTGTTTGGAAAGGATGCATACAGTCTTGAAACTCATTCGAGGAACACGGCTTTCCAACCCCGGCATAGCTGCTATCCCAAACCCACGAGAAAATGAAATGCCGATGACACAAAGACCTCACTTTAGCTCCTTTGACTGAGCCGTTAACCTTCAAATAAGCTTTCTGCTCTAGGGAATGGAAACATCTCAAATGAGTGCAATTGCTGCCTTGGACACAAGCTTATTGGGCCTGGGTTGGAAAACCCAAAAGACGTTTTTGCCCTTATTCTACGCAGAGTTGGAACCAGATTTTAAATTGCAGGCGATTGAGATCTCCGGTCGCAGCGAGCAGAGAAAGGTTGAGACACCGGAGCGTAGAGGTAAGCGCGATCGTCGTTAAGAATCAAAATTAGTTATTTTTATGAAAAATGATGTCCTTGTGTGTATTTCTCTAGAAATGGGATCGCTAAAATGTTGTTGGGGTGGTCGTAGATCAAAATTAGGGCTTGTATCGGACGTTCTTGGTATTAACGGAATTAAGTTTTAAATTTTTGTTGGTTGTGCTTTATGTTGTTGATGCGCGTTTTTATACGGGCCTTGGATTTGGCACATGTGATGGTTGGATGGCAGTTGAATAGGTATAAGATCGATGGTGGAATGGTAAAGGGTAGCTGAAAGCCAAGAGGTGATAACAGAAAAAAGGAATGATTGATTCAAAATGTAAATAGTTAGGAACATCTTTTTTCTTTGTTTTTTGATTAATCATGAATTCATGATGCGGAATGATTGATTCAAAATGTAAATAGTTAGGAACATCTTTTTTCTTTGTTTTTTATTTTGAATGATGCGAATGATTGAAAAATGTAAATAGTTAGGAACATCTTTTTTCTTTGTTTTTTGATTAATCATGAATTCATGATGCGAGTAAAAAGAGCTCGATGTTTGTGGAGAGACGATGCAATGCCTGTTATTCTGATCGTGAAGCATTTCCTGCAGGAAATTGTAAAGCAGCCATGTGTTATTTTGTCACTCTAAATGGAGTTTCAATATTAAAATTATTTATTGTGCTCCTTAATATTGTATTTTTAATACTGGGTAAAAATGTGTTGGAAATGTTTTAGTCTTGTTACATTTGCAAAGATTTAACGGCGGATTCAGTGTATCTTCTGTAATATATGTCGCTTGTGAATGCATGTCTTCAGTCTTCTAAAGTATGTGTTTATAAATGTTTCCTCAGACAAAGAGAGAAAATGGCTGGAGGTAGAGTTGCACATGCCACCTTGAAAGGACCAAGTGTGATAAAGGAGATAGCTATCGGTATTGTCCTTGGACTAGGTGCTGGGTCGCTTTGGAAGATGCATCACTGGAATGAGCAGAGGAAAGTAAGGGCATTCTACGACAT
The DNA here is from genome assembly GCA_006409495.1 of Sedum album. Lineage (NCBI taxonomy): Eukaryota > Viridiplantae > Streptophyta > Magnoliopsida > Saxifragales > Crassulaceae > Sedum > Sedum album. The sequence continues at coordinate 37,315 of QZGG01001375.1, read as the reverse complement.
GCTAGACAGAGGTGAAATCAGCGTCGTTGTTGAGGAATAAGTTTGGAAACTTTCTAGTTCTAAAACAAGTGTTGTTCTGATCAACACATTCTTGAACTCAAAATGAGTTCTCTGGTTGCAGTTTTGTTACAACAATAAGCTAACTTCCTATTGTTAAGACCACATTTTTTGATTCCAATACATGCCGCTAAGTTTCCAAAATTTCCACTTTATCACGTGAATTCTAGATGATTATTAGTACTCAGGTTTGATCCTACCTTGTAGCTTCCTGGACTTTCTATGCACTGAGCTGCCCATTCCAGAAACTGTCAGTTTAAAGTAAAAAACAAATTGCAGTCAACTACTGCAATCTTGCGTGCAGCAGACCTGGCCAGCTCTACATTTATGATAATGTTTGTCACTATATCCATAATCCAGATTCCCTCTATAATCCAAAGACACGTGTCATGACACCATCCGAATTGCCAATATTTAACAGTGCAAGCTACTGCCACATTCTCACATTTGGTGCGAGAAAGTTCAAGAAGCAAAGAGAAACAAACCAGAGCATATCCAATGGCAGCTACAGCTACAGCTACAGTCATGTCTTCACTAGCTTTCAAACCATCAACTGGCTTCAAACCAGTACCTAAAGGCCTCCCTTCCCTCACCAAACCTGCTTCTGGTTTCAACATTCAGGCTAGTGGTGGCAGGAAGATCAAAACTGACAAGCCTTATGGTTCGTAGCCACCTCTTTATTTTCAATAAAGTTTAGAACTTTTGATTCATTAAATGATTTTATGAACTGGGTTTCTGTCTAATTTTGTTGTAGGAATTGTTGGTGGGTTGAATCTCAAGGATGGTGTTGATGCTTCTGGAAGAAAAGCTACTGTAATCCTTCAATGAATAATAGTTCATTCACTATATTCAAACAGTTTTGTTAGTGAGTTCAATCTGTTTTGGTTTAATTTTTAGGGAAAAGGTGTGTATCAATTCACAAGCAAGTATGGTGCTAATGTAGATGGATACAGGTATTATTCCAAACTGCTCTGATTTTCAAATTTGATAATTTAGCATGAGCTGATATTGCTGTGTATTTTTGCTGCGTGAAGTCCGATCTACAACCCTGATGAGTGGTCTCCTGCTGGTGATGTCTATGTTGGTGGTAAGTTACATAACAATATTTCATGGTTAATTTTAGGCAGTGCAGATGTTAGATAATACCGCTGGGACACTGACTGAACAGGTACGACTGGCTTGGCAATCTGGGCTATCACACTAGCTGGACTTCTTGCTGGAGGAGCTCTTTTGGTTTACAACACTAGTGCATTGGCTCAGTGAGCTGTTGTTTGTCTAAGTCATTTGAAACATAAGAACATCTACTGTACATTGGAATTATAAAGTAATGTGAAATAAAACATACTTGTTGTCTAAAAACAAGGAATATTAAAAAGCAGTCTGATATCAAAAATGAAAACCATCCAAACAAGTCAAAAGCCTCAAAATCCAGAAACAAAAAACAAAGATAAAATAGAGATGTGGGTTTAAACTTAGAAAGCTTAGAGCTTGTCTTCAAACTCAGAGAGGGGAGTCATCTGTTCCTTCAATCCCTTTCGCTTACGGATGTCAGTGACCAGCTGAGCAGCCTGACTTCCAGCTTCCATTGGGTCTGATGACATCATATCCCAGTGATCAAACACACACTGAGGGAAGGCTTGACCAGAAGTTGCAGCTCGAAGAGTGGCTGAGAAACCAAAGGACTCAATGACAGGAAGGTAAGCCTTGATGTTGTACAATGGAGTACCTGGCCTCTGAACCTCCTCGAACACATGTCCTCTCTTTTGATTGAGAACACTGTAGATACCACCAAGGGCTTGCTCTGGAGCTTGAATCTCAACAAGGTAAACTGGCTCCAGAAGACGGGGCTTGGCAGTAAGTTGGGAAGCGTAAATGACTCTCCTTGCGGTTGGGATCACTTGACCACCACCTCTGTGGATGGCATCAGCATGGAGAACAACATCACACACTTCAAAACAGATACCACGCATGTTCTCTTCAGCAAGTGCACCTTCCTTAGATGCCCACTGGAAACCTGCCACAACTGAGTCCTTGATTTCATTCAAGTACTGAACTCCCTTGCACATATCGACAACCATGTTAGGACCGGTTGTGTCAGGGCCAAAACACCATATCTTCTTAGCCAGATCCTTGTCCCAGCCAAACTCCTCAGATAAGATTTTAGAACGAACCTTAGGGTCATCCCTTGGGCCAATGCGGCCTTCATCAATAGCCTCAGCAAGACCATCTTCCAGTGGCCTAGCCTCCATGTACAACCTGTTGTGCTTGTTGGGAGACTTGCTCATAACAGTACGAACAGACTTCTCCAGGACAGTCTCACGGAAGGACACAACTGGGTCAGATTTGATGATCTCTGCTCCTCCCATAAAGTCGTCAACCAAGTCCTTCAAACAGATTTCAAGATGAAGCTCTCCAGCTCCAGCAATGATATGCTCACCAGACTCCTCCATGGAACAGACAACCATAGGATCAGACTTGGCCAAACGCTTCAACCCTTCAACCAACTTGGGAAGATCAGAAGCAACCTTGCACTGCACAGCAACACGGACAACAGGAGAAACTGAGAATTTCATGGCACGAATAGGGTGAGCATCAACTTCCTTCTCATTAGTAAGAGTTGCATTCTTGGTGATGAACTGATCCAAACCAACCATAGCCACAGTGTTACCGCACGGCACATCCTCTACAGTCTCCTGCCTCTTTCCCATCCAAATAACAGTCCTCTGAACACTTTTCACATACAAATCCTTCTTCTCACCAGGGACATAGTTAGGACCCATGATCCTGACCTTCAAACCAGTAGACACCTTACCAGAAAACACACGTCCAAAAGCAAAGAACCTACCTTTGTCGGATGCGGGAATCATCTTGGAAACATACAACATGAGAGGTCCCTCAGGGTCACAATTCCTGATGGCATTAGCATACTTATCATCAAGAGGTCCTTCGTACAGATTCTCAACACGGTACTTCTGAGCAGTGGATGGTGAAGGAAGATGGTAGATCATCATTTCTAGCAAGGCAGTGCTGGCAGGTAGCCAAGTCTGCATCACACGCTTCATCAAGGCTTTTCCCATCAACTCCTTTTCGTCAGACTTCAGTGTAACATTCAGCTTTTGCAACATTGGCCACAGCTTATCCTTCTGGTCATTCATGCATATGTTGATGATCTGCTTGATGGGTTCGTAACAGAACAGAACAAAACCACGCTTGCATGTTGCAGTACCAGTGTTCTTGCTTGTCCACTTTTTGGTAGCAGGGTCGAAGAAATTCTCACCCCATAGCCTCTCCATCATCTTTGACTCGTCAACACCAAACTTGGAGGCATACATCTTAGCGAAATTGGTAAGAGTGAAAGCCCAACCGTGGAGACCAGCAGAAAATGCAACAGTACCTTTCTCAGGGTAAACCATAACATCTCCCAAGAGTGGATCCTCATAAGTAGCCATAATGACGTTAGCATTCTCAATCACTCTCTGAAAGGTCTGATAGGCCTCCTCCCCATCAACCTGAAGCTCAAGGAAACATCTGTCCATCTTGTTAACAGTGAGCACAGGTCGAATCCTCTCTCCTAGGGCTTGTCGAAGGACAGTTTCAGTTTGCACACAGACACCCTCAATGCAGTCAACCACCACTAGAGCACCATCAGTGATACGCAAAGCAGCAGTGACCTCAGATGAAAAGTCAACGTGCCCAGGAGAATCAATAAGATTGATCAGATACTCGTTTCCATCTCTAACACCCTTGTAGTTCTTCAAGGCTTCATCAGTCATCTCATAGTAGAGTGAAATTCCAGTGGACTTGATTGTGATACCACGTTCAGCCTCATCAGCACGCGTATCGGTCATACGCACATCACCAGCAACTTCCTGGGCAATGATACCAGCAGCAGCCACAAGAGAGTCGGTAAGAGTAGATTTCCCTGCAACCAGTAACAATGGCATAAATTTATAAGGCGACAGTTATAAAAAATACATCAAAGAAATAATAATAATAATATTACAAAAAGAATACATGTGTAAACTTCATATTAACTTACCGTGATCGACATGGGCAATAACGGACATGTTACGGATATTGTTCTTCTTGTCCATTATTCTACGGAGCTCATCAGCAGTAAACTTCACCTGCATGAATCATAGATGTGAATACATGGCTTATTAATCTAAATTTCATTCAAACTCAGCCCATCAAAAAAATTCTGCAAGTCAAAACTTTACCATCTTGAATAGCTGTTAAGGATCTTTCCTCAGCAAATCAGACCTGCAAGTATACGAGCTGGTCACAAACTAAAACTCACCGGTAGCTTCAAAATATAAACAAAATTCAGATTCTGAAAACTCATCGACATATAACAAGTACAAGTAAGGATCAGTTTTATCAAAAAAATTCACCGAGACAGCCAAATCAAGCTCATAAATCATGTTAATCCCATAAAACATAAAATTAATATTCCAGTTTATTATAAACAGTATAATTGATATCATTAGATAAAGGTGTCACTTTTACAACACCATGCGAAATCAGTCCATGCCCAGATCCCAAATCAGATCAAAGATCAAAACTTTCTACACTAAAAACAACAAAAACACCTTCCAAACATCCCATGACTAAAAAAACCATACTGCATGCCAAGACACAAACTCAATAATCAAACTATTTATCAGACAACTCAATTACTACAGCACTAAACCTCGATTATCAGATCTAGACTAGACCGATCGCAAAACAGATGATCAACATCAGGAGAATTATGTGGTAGAGGATACTAACCAGTCACGCAGCCGGTAGGACAGGGCACGTAGGAAAGATGGAGTGGTCTTAGGTTTTGGTCGTATGCGTTGTTTATATAGTATTAAAATAGTCCATATGGACTTGGGTCTGCCTTCTTGGTTTCTGGGCCGGGCCCGCTTTCTAAACCTTTCCTTATTCTCTATAGTAATTTTTTATGGAATGGAAGTTTATAATATTGATACCTCAAAACCCTGGAGATTTAATTAACACTCTATTTTAATCCTTCGGTATGTTTAGGAGAAACCAGCGAGTACGAAGTAAGAAAATCCACGGTTGAGTGAAATAATCAGACAGTTGCGATCATACCATTATAAGTTAGCAGAGGATTCGAACCCAGAAATTTGTCTAATCTTGCCCGTCCGCCCATCCACTAGATTAACCTTTTATTTTTATTTGAATTTTTTGGTGGTTTTCTTGAAAATATGAGCTTGGATTCATTGTATCATGTGACATATAATTTTGCTTTTGATTTTTTGATTTGAAAAGTGGATGGCTTGAAAATGAAGGTTGCTAAGGAGACCTTGAAGAATGGTGCAATGTAAAAGTTAAAGCGTGATGAAACTAAAGTACTTAAATATTGAGCGTGACATGGAAATGGGTCCCATAAAAGATTGAATGCAACCAACCACATCCCATGTTTTGTCTGCAAAATCTATTTGATTATTCCACATTGGGATCCACTTAATATCTCCCATGTCATCCTTTTGCTTTCTTTATAAAACATCTCATAAAACACAACATAATTCAAAGTCTTAAGCAAATAGCACCACAACTCTCCCTTAGAAATGAAGCAAGACAACAAGGGTAAGCCAGCCGCAACGGGCGGCGGTGGCGGAGTAGCCACTCCTTGCGCAGCGTGTAAGTTGCTGCGCAGGAGATGCTCCAAGGATGAGTGCACTTTTGCACCTTACTTCCCTGCTGATGATCCTGTCAAATTTGCAACTGTGCATAAGGTTTTTGGGGCTAGCAATGTTAACAAGATGCTGCAGGCATGTCCTTCATTCATTGATCTTCATAACTTGATGTAATAAACATATTTTCAACTCAGACAAGCTTTGAAAGAGTCTTTTCCTGTTTTGAGCATTGTTATGCCTCCTGTGCGGTCTGTCTGATTAATGTTTGGCTTATAGTACCAAGACTAACTTTGGTTGATAGTTTGGTAGTTAAGGTGGATACTAAAATACATGTTTTGTAACTGATTTGAGATTTTTGAGTCTCAGGATTTACTGGTGCAACACAGAGGAGATGCAGTGAGTTCCCTGGTTTACGAGGCAAATGCAAGAGTAAGGGACCCTGTGTATGGATGTGTTGGAGCTATATCAGCTCTTCAACAACAGATCCATTTACTCCAAGCTCAGTTAGCCTTAGCTCAAGCTGAGGTTCTGCACTTGAGATCATCTCAGCCAGCACCTTGCAAGACTGTTAACTCATCTGCTGCCCTGACTGGAAGAGGCTTTACTGATACTTCCTCCTGCACTACTAAATCTTTTTTGGCCACGGACTGTTCGTGGTGGTAGATTTATAGCTCCAAGTCTTGATCCTAAATCTATAAAGTATGTAAATATCAAACAAGAATGATCATGTACCTGATCTGAACTCTATTAGTACAATACTATACACAAAATTTGTAGCTTATATATATCCTTGCACATATTTTACCATTCGATGAAAGTTGTCACTAAAATGTTGCAATAACGGGAAATATAGTTTACCTTAGGAACAAACGTTACATGCCTGAAGGAAGGCTTTTTTGATGGCCAGGCTACGAGGATGGTATTTGAGCGTGAACTTTGCATTAAATGGCAATGGGTATAATGTTTTCTCTATTATATCTTCTTTTACCTCCCTTCACCGAGAAAGTCTTCTTTTTGGGTTGGATAGGCTGCAGGCCGGTCAATACTGACACTCAATGATTTGTTGAAAGTGTTACTTTGTTCGTCATTTGTTGATATGCCAGACATCATAGTGGAGGAGTCGTAAACTTCCAGTCTGTGAGGTACATAGGCTTGGAAAGTACAGGAGGCACTTCAATGTCACCTGCCAGCATTGCCACAACTCTGGACATGGGGGGCCTCATTGCTGGAGAAGTTTGTGTGCATAGTAGAGCTATTCCTATCACTCTCTTTACCTCTTCTGCGTTAAAGTTGGATACTCTTGGGTCGACTAGATCAAGGTCACAGTCACTCTCATGCATTTGCCATGCCTGCGAAAATTTATATGTATAATGAAGTCAGTGATTGGACGTGGGTAACAATATCAATGCATATGGTGATTAAAATGCATACCCATTCCATGAGATACACTTTGTCGTCTTCTAAGTATGTGGCAGTGTTAGGCCGGCCACTGACAATCTCGAGTGCCACCACTCCAAAGCCAAAGATGTCAGCTTTTTCTGTAAGATGGCCTCTCATTGCATATTCAGGGGCCAGATAACCTCTGAAATGACAATCGGACTAAAGAATAAGAAACAAGAAACAGTAAAAACCTTAAAAAAGGAAAAGGCTAGACGAAGGGAAGCTCAGCTTACATGGTTCCAGCAATACCGGTACTAATGTGAGTCATTTTTTCATCATAAAGCTTGGCTAAACCAAAATCTGAAATCTTTGGGTTCAGTTCTGCATCTAATAGAATATTACTCGCCTTCACATCTCTATGAACTATTCGAATCTGTGACTCCTCGTGCAGATAAGTAAGACCTCGTGCTACTCCCATGCAGATGCTGAATCTATTTTCCCAGTTAAGATCCAAACTCTTACTTCCTGAAAAATGGACCAAAAATCAAATACATTTTACATATTACATAATTTTTCATTAATAACAATGAACTGAATCTGATAAGGCTACTTTTCTACATACCAAACATGGCCTGATCAAGGCTGTTGTTCTCGAGATACTCATAGACTAACATGCGTTTCAAACCATCAACGCAGCAGCCATACAGTTTGACAAGATTGCGATGCTGCACTGCTGATATAGTTGCAATTTCGGTGTAAAACTGTGTCTTGCCTTGGTGTGATCCAACAGACAATTGCTTTACAGCAATGACTCTCCCATCATTAAGTTTCCCCTGCATCAATCATATTCGAAGCTATTTTAGTGCTTCACAACGAACTTTGAGAGAATGAAAGAAGACCAGCTTAATTATATATTTCAGGATTTTAGTATTCCAGCTTGCCTTGTAGACAGGTCCAAAACCTCCTTCTCCAAGCTTGTTATCCTGACTGAAGTCGTTTGTTGCAGTCCTGAGTTCTGAATATGTGAAAGTATTTGGTCTGGCATTTGCTCCGAGGAGCGTAAGCTCTGTTGCAGCGCGGACAAAAACCCGAAAAGATATTTAAAAAACTTAACTTGCGCTTATAATAAACTTTGTTAGAGAATTATCATTTATACTACCTTCATCTTCAGTTTGGCCAGCAATTCTTCTTTTTATAAAACAGAAAAGTGCCAGCGCTGCGAAAATGAGTACTACGGCGACACCAACCACGACGCCCACAATCATGCCAGTATTATTCGATTCTGTAGACGGAACCTTGTTTGCAACAGTAGGAACGAAATCTGCAAAGAAATATGCAGCGAGTCCCTTTAAGTTCAACAATACAATTGCACCTAAGTGTGTAAATTGTAAACCAAGTGCATTAAAACTATGCAGCGGTGTTACTTGGTGTTGCGCTGATAGCTGAAATCAAAGGTCCATAAGTGCCCTGGAAAGGTACACAACAAGTCCCTTTTCCAGCCCAAAAGAGATGTACGTCTATATAGTTTTCTGTAACCAAAGCAGTGAAATCCCGCTTCACAGCACTCCTAGCAACTCCATTCGCTTCTTCCATAATATCAAAGTTTTTCAATACTTGAATCCCCTACGAAAAGGAATCCCAAGTATTAGATTTGTCCTTAATTTTTCTTTATAACATTATAGCCTAAAAACATGTACAGAGTAGAGACTAACCTGGATATATACATCAAACTTGCGCCTCCCAAGACTTTGCCAAGTATTAGTTCTGGCAATCATCACTGATTCAGCGAACTGGAGACTTAAACTGTAGTTACCATTTTCAAGGCCTAAACCATAATATCTCAATGAATTGGGAGAAATTCTAGCCGTCTGAAATAGTTCTGAGTCTAGTGTATTTGTAAACTGAGAAGACGAGGAAGCTGTGTAGGATGCGTTATTGTTCTCTGCATAACGACCAACATTACTCACTGCCCATCTCTCCGAGTCTGTCATGTAGTGTGTTGCTGGACCAAGAGTCTCACGATCACTTTCGAATACTACGTTTCCTGAAGATCTGATCTGCGGGCCACCACACTTAACGGCAAAACTAGAATCTGCATTAAGCGAAAAAGAGTTACTCCCAGTCATCAAAATGCGCTTTTGGGTAGCATTTGCATTGAGAAATTAAAGATATCACATTCTTATTAATACTTACAGACGCCCGTGCCTCGGTTGCAAGGGAAGTTTCGCTGAAGACACTGGGCTCCAGAATGAAGTGCACTACAGCAGAAAGTATCGGGCAAATGAGCAAATCGACATTTCTAATAAACAGTTAGCATACAGGAGTATCTGCAGTCCTTAGAGACTAACCTGCTATTTGAGCTCCCAAACGTGAAGTTGTTCGAGACTAGATTACTATATTTTCAACAACAACACTCGTGGAATCAGTACAAATGACATGAAATGAGAAATCTAATTTTGCATAATATTTTGATTATACCGGACTATGAACGATAATAACCAGTTACTTACAGCTGGATCGAGCTGCTGACCCAAGAAGGAAGGCTTCCTGATAGAAAATTGTATGACAAATCTCTGCAAAAAGAAAAAAGAGTGAACACACTGTAACTTTCGAAGGTACTTTATAGTTTATATTGCAAGACTGTTTCAAGTAAATGATGTTAACTTATGCGGTAGGAAATACTAACATATTGACTAAGGATGATGCTTTCTGCGCAGGCAAGCTGCCAGTTAATCTGTTATTTCCCAGAAACCTGAAGTAGGAAAACATTGTCAAATGAACCATAATAAGTTTGAAGGGAATTTATCATGATCTGAACGACTTGTAACTGTGTATTACAGGAAAGAAAGTTTGCTCAAGCTGAACAAAGAGGCCGGGATTTGTGACGATAAGTTGTTAAAGCTCAAGTCCCTGAAAGTAGGAACCAAATAAATTATTTCATCACTGACGCAGAAGAGGAAACTATTGAATAGTAAATCAGTAAAAATGTTTGGAACTAAAAACATCCTGTCAGTAAACTTACAAAAGTGTCAAACTTTGGAAATCACCAATGTTTGATGGGATTGTGCCGGTGATGTTATTGTTTCTCAGTTCTCTGCAGAAACAAACTCTCGATTAAAACATTGTTACGAATTTATATTATTTTATATATTGGATTTTCAAAAACCCTTACAATGTACTTAGAGATTTCATATTGCTGATGAAGGCTAGCGATGAAGTCCCATTTGCTATATCGGTTATTCTCCTTCAATATAAAATTTTATGATGTAAGTAATAAATTTTACACGTATGTTATTTGATAGCATAAGGCGGGACTGAATAGTGGAGAACTCACAAGTCTTGCATACGGGTCAAGTTTGAAAATGACGATGGTATTGAACCTTGAAAATTGTTCCCTTGTAACCTCCTGGAAAAGTATGGTGCTAAAAATTAACTCCATAAACAAGCAAAATAAGTGAAGCTTGTGTAACTTAACATTTAATGTCTTACAAGGTCGTCAACTGTGTCCAGTTTCCTATAAAGTCTGGTATAGTTCCATTGAGCTCATTGTCTGACATCCACCTGAAATCAATCAAAAGTAAGTTTACTCTGTATAAATATACGCTCCAGGATTACCATCATAAGATTCTTACACTGTAGCCAAATTTCGTAGATTTCTGAACGACTGAGGAATTGTTCCACTGACACCAGCACTGTCCATGTAACTGCATATTTATACAATTTTTGGTAAATTAGTTTACGAGTAAAGTTCCATGCCATACCCGTGATTTATATTTGCTAAGTTGCTAACGTGCTAAATTTTTTACATTTGCTCCAGATTCACTAAGTTTCCCAGCTCTGACGGCAGGGGTCCCGAAAAATTGTTTGTTCCAAAAGCTCTGCGAAATGGGGGGAAACTTTATTGATGGTTCCCCATGGAAACCAGACACAGTCTAACTATACGAAAGTGCTTACAGTGATACCAATTTGGTAAGAAGCCCGAGTTCCTTGGGAACCTGGCCAGATAGTGCATTTATACCAAAAGTCCTGGCATCATAAAATTAGCTTTAGAACACTTCAAAAGACGTCAGTTATGGAGACTTGCTCATCCAAGAAAATAAATAAAAGACTTACATATACTGCATTCGAGTTAAATTTCCAATGGAAGGAGATAAAGGACCGGTTAAGTAATTTTGAGGTAACTGCCTGGTAATAAGAAACAAGTACCAATAAGCACATTTTAAAACACATTTCTGACTCTAATTTTATCGGAAGATGAAAAAAGGGTGCGTACAAGTGGGTGAGGTAAGTTAAGTTCCACAAAGCATCCGGGATAGGACCGACAACATTCAAGGCAGAAACTTTCCTGCAAACAAAATCAACATGAGAATAACAAGTTACAAGTTTCACATCACATCTGAAAAGATTAAAACTGTAGGATAGAAAGGGTTTTACAGTTGGCTGATCCGGCAAGTGGAGCCATTGTTGAACGCACAATCACATTTGATAAATGGGTTGTTAGCATTATTATCAAAATCCGAGGTATCTATTGCTCTTCCTGAACATAACTCCCCACTCACATTCCATCCCATATTCCCTGCTGTTATCCCCCAAGCTGCGAAAACTGTGTTCAACGCTGCAGCTGCAAATCCAAAACAACAACTTATTCAAAATCTGAACTTTAGTAGCTCAAATCAATCAATTACACAAATTACATTTATAAAGTCAACTGCAAATTTAAGCAAATAGGGGGTTAGGGTTACTGACCATCAGAAGGGTCAGTGGTCTGAGCTGCAGCTGGAAGTGGGACAAGTGTCAAACAGACCCAGAACAACCAGAAAGTGAGCATAGAGATAGATGCCATGGAAGTGTAGCGAAAAGGGGATCAGGAGAACAATTTGATAGTTCAAGTTTTGGAATGATGTTGGATTTAATCTGATGAAGAAAAGTCAGATCAGACTTCAAGTTGCTGATGCAGAACAAGTTGCTTCAAAGTTGAAGTCTGTTATTTAATATATTTTGAGGTCTTCGAGGCGGACAAGATTGTACGGTCAATTGTGCGTGCTAGGCGCTAGCCGCCATAAATTGACTAAGTTGACCTCCAGAACGATGTCGTTTGCTTGATAACGGGTTTCTCGACACTTGATGACGGTGACCAACTTTGACGAAAGCATAAATACGTCCCCTTCCGACCAAACCGTGCCCTAACGTTAAATAGTCGGTAAGAATCGAATTTGAATTTCGTGTCGGAAGTGAAGTCCGCATCACGGAGTCGCCATTCAATCCATTGGGATACCTGTAACTTACGGGCTGTAAGTGGTTTCACCATCTTTGATAATGATTTATGCCCAGTAGCTACCAGTTGGATCCTCTTGTTTGGATTTAAAAAATCAGGAGCGAATATTAGGGTTTACGAAATGGACAAACTTGACTGATTGATTTTGTTGCTTTTTGGTTTTTTATGTGGTGTCCATTTCATTGTTTTTTAAAGATTTTTATTTTTTAAGTAAAATCTTGTAAGCAAGGCACTCGCGTGGGTTTCAAGGAGAATTCGAGAGATGCAAAAGACCTATCAAAGCTATGAAAAATTAGGCTAATGGATGAGGTCTGATCTCAAGTGTCCAATTGATTGTTTAGTAGTGTGATGCGCTTGTTTGAAGAAATTATTTAGGCTTTTTGGTCGGACTGTATTCTTGTGGCTTAATATTGATTCTTGTGGCACGCAATGAAGCGATCAGATTATACTGCCCGGCGGCCATAGATTCATGTCTGTTTGTGCAACTGTACTTATTCTACTTTTGATAGTTTCTTTTGTTTCTTGCTCTTACCTTGTCTTCCCTGATAGGCTGCTTGCAACCACAATAAATTTGGCATTTTATTGGGGTATTTCAAGCAGGCCAATGGGTGAACGTGAAACTATGGGCATGCGTACAGCAGTGCCAGATGAAATAACCAGCAATGCAAGGTATAGAGAGTACATACCTCAGTTTAAACTCAGTAAAAATGGAACTTTGCCATGCCTGCTATAGACCTTTCATATTATGCCTGCTATAGACCTTTCATATTATGCCTGCTATAGACCTTTCATATTATGCCTGTTAGCCTATGTTTTCTTCTCTTATAATTGCTGCATTGTCTCGATGACATGCTCTGAAGAGCTCGACGATCTTAATGGTTGTGCAGTTTATTTAACACTTCTGTCGGTCTGTTTGATTAGTAACTTATTGAATTTGCAGAATATTCTAAATGACTGCGAAAAATATTTGACATTTTTGTGTTGCTAAGAGCTAACTAACGAGCGTGTCATTGACATGAAAACTCTAGTGGAACTACACTGATCGTGATCGTCGCCCAAAAGGACTTTGGCTAAGCCGTTTTCACCACCTCCTTAAGGAAAGAACATTCCAAGCACCTTTCAGTTTAGGTATCATCAAATTCCAAGTCTTATTGATTTTCCACGCATAAACTTCTGTCCATTTTTTCAGGAGACATTTTCCTATTATAAAAAATTCAACTCAGCAGAAAGACAAAAAAGAACAAAGCATGAAAATGAAGCAAAAGAACAACAAATGAAGAGGCACCTCATCTCAGTGATAAGAGTTGGTTGGTGTCTCATCTGATCCTCATCAATCTTCTCCACCACAGATCCAATTCACTCCATCTCAATCCCCATAAATCCCACTCCACACAGCATTCCATCACTCTCTGCTCTCAACCATCCAAAATGGCCTCAGCAGCTGCTTCATCCTCCGCTACGCTCTCCCTCCGACGACCCACCACTCCATCCACCACCAGGCTGCTTCCCACATCCTTCATCCGCTTCCCTACGAAACTAGGGTTTGTGGGTGTCACATCTGATCCGATTCTGAGCCTCCATGTTGCGTCTAAGGTGAAGGCGATTGGTGGGAGTAAGAAGGGTGTGATCTCTATGGCGAAGAAGAGTGTTGGGGATTTGAAGGCAGCTGATTTGAAAGGGAAGAAGGTGTTTGTGAGAGCTGATTTGAATGTACCATTGGATGGGGAGCAGAACATTACTGATGATACAAGGATTAGGGCTGCTGTGCCCACAATTAAGTACTTGATTGAGAATGGTGCTAAAGTCATTCTTTCCAGTCACCTGGTGAGATTCAAACTCACATTCATCTCATATTGAGATCCATTTCGTCAACTTTACTAGTACGGTTATTGACAAGTTGTGATATCGGCAGTTGGTGAGTGAATGTGTGTATAATTAGATTGGATTGATTGGGACAGGATGATGGACCAATCAGTTTATAGTGAAGATAGTGTGATGTGCTTGTGAGTAATTGATGGGTTTAGTGTTAGCCGTCAATGTGTGTGGTTGGTATGTAGTGGGTCGTGTGTGAGTGGTGCATGGACTTTGTGGCTGATTGTTCTATATTTGTTGTTTTGGGATTTCAGGGACGGCCGAAGGGTGTCACCCCGAAGTACAGTCTGGCTCCTTTGGTTCCCAGGCTATCTGAACTTCTAGGCATTAAGGTAATTTTGCCAAATAGTGAAATACCTGCATTTGAAAAAATATGACTTTTTTGTTGATATGCCTACTCATGAAGAGGAGATTTAGTTAATTTAAATGGGTTGAATAGGTAACAAAAGCTGATGACTGCATTGGTCCAGACGTGGAGAAACTTGTTGCTGAGCTACCAGAAGGTGGTGTTCTTCTTCTTGAAAATGTTAGGTTTTACAAGGAAGAGGAGAAGAATGAGCCTGAGTTTGCTAAGAAGCTTGCATCCCTAGCTGATCTTTATGTCAATGATGCTTTTGGTACTGCTCACAGGGCCCATGCCTCGACTGAGGGTGTTACCAAATTCTTGAAGCCATCCGTTGCTGGTTTCCTTTTGCAAAAGGTTTGACTTTAAACAGTGAAGATATCTCGATAAACTGCCAAGTTATGAATGCTTACTGTTCACAATATTTCTTTCCAGTGCACCTACGGTGGTTATACTTTTCATAGCTTATATAATGTTGGTGGATGTGCACGTTTGAGGTTTTGTAGATTTATCTGAGATTTTTTTGTTTTTGTTTACAGGAGTTGGATTATCTTGTCGGGGCTGTATCAAACCCCAAAAGACCATTTGCTGCCATTGTTGGTGGCTCTAAAGTCTCATCTAAGATTGGAGTGATCGAGTCTCTCCTTGATAAGTGTGACATTCTACTTCTAGGTGGAGGAATGATTTTCACATTTTACAAGGCACAAGGACTGTCAGTTGGTTCCTCCCTTGTAGAAGAGGACAAACTTGAGCTTGCGACTTCACTGATGGAGAAGGCAAAGGCTAAAGGAGTATCACTACTTTTGCCAACTGACGTTGTAATTGCAGACAAGTTCGCTCCAGATGCAAACAGCCAGGTTAAATCCACTTTTCTTGACTTTATTTGTTTTACTTTTTCTGAAGTGCAAATTTACCTATTAAATCGGTTGCTCTATTAGACTGTTCCAGCTTCCGCCATCCCTGATGGGTGGATGGGTCTGGATATTGGGCCAGACTCCATTAAAACATTCAATGATGCATTGGAAACTACCAAGACTGTTATTTGGAATGGACCCATGGGAGTTTTTGAGTTTGAAAAATTCGCTAGTGGAACTGAGGTACGCTCGAAGCTTGACTTGTATTTTACTTGTTGATCGACTATTATATATTAGAATTATTTCTGTCAAAAAATATTTTATGAGTGCGGTAGGGACGCTTGTTTATCTGTTTCCAGTGCCCAGCGAAACATCAGGACGTGATTCAGAAATTTATTTCATAACAGCACACCTAGCGTTAATTTGTTTTTCCTTGCAGAAAAACTGAAATGCATATTTTTATCTGTTGAATCCATCATCTCATCAGCTTATTTCGTCTACGATTCATTAGTCATGAGTAATATGCCAATACTTTTATTTAGGACAATTTAAGAACATACCTCATCTTTGCAGTCTATTGCAAAGAAACTAGCAGAGTTGAGTAGCAAAGGAGTAACAACAATCATCGGAGGAGGGGACTCGGTTGCAGCTGTGGAGAAGGTTGGAGTTGCAGATGTGATGAGCCACATATCGACAGGTGGTGGTGCCAGTTTGGAATTATTGGAAGGAAAAGTTCTTCCTGGAGTGGTTGCTCTAGATGAAGCCTAAGCATTTGCCGTCTAAATATAATAGAGTTATTGCTTGATTCCTCTTGCTTTAAGCTTTTATTTGTAAGTTCATGTGACTCATGGATGGATGGCCGGAAGACGTGAGCCTTTTGCAAAGTTTTTGTCCCAATAAAATGGCTAAATGCTCGTTTTTGTGCTACGTTTCTCTAATCCTTAGTTTGGATACAAAAAAATAGTGAAAAGAAAATTTAAAGGAAAATATAAAGGAATTTACTTTTTCATAGAAAAATTGAGAGGAAAAATTTAAAAAAATTTATTTATATTTTTATTGCCTTGAAAACGGTATCAGACCGATAAATCCACGTGTTAACTGCAAAAATTTTCATTAAACCCCAACGTGTTTTGCCTTTTCAGATCTTTAAATGAAAGGAGACATCTCAAGTTAGCAACGTTACAAAACTAACTTAAATGAGAGACCTCAGCTAATCAAGTCATCCTTGATTCTGATGGGATGGCAACGGGTAGAGATCCAAATCAGTGGTTATTTTACATTGACCTCGTGTTTGCTAATATAGTAGCACGATAAAAATCTTCATCCGATATGATGGCAGGTATATTCCAAGTCCCTAGTGGAGGTCCGGATCCCTTCCCACCTGCATCAAAATTCAAAATAAACATTTGTTTAAATCCTGATAGGATTAAATCTTTGATACATCTGATGACTGATGAAACCAACAAGAGAATTTATCATTAGAGAATGATTTTGACCTTCTTTAGTGGCCTCCTTGCATCTCAGTTGGTATTTATGTGATAATTCAGGATCCAAGCCTTCTAGCAACTGGTTGTACCTATCCTCGCCCTCAGTGATGCATCTTGCCTGGGGAAAGAATAGTGGTTAATAGTCTGTCACATGTGAAAGAATGCAACCCCTGAATGTATATTATTCATGTACTGACCAGCATAGTTGGTGCTGCTAAGGGTCCATATATTCTCACAAACATCCGTAGTATATTGAAGTTGTTATCTAGAACGTCGTCCTGTAACAAGAACTGAGCATGTTAGCGAATTCGGCAAAGCTTACAGAACTAGCGAGACTGGGAAAGGAGGGACAACCTCATAGTCGAAGCTAGAAACATCAAGGCACCATGTTACTTTGCAAGACTCAACTTATGCTTCCCCAGAAGATACCAAAGATTGGAAGAAATTGGGATCAGTCAGTGTTAACTTTAGTCAAAAAAAGGAAGAAAGCAAAAACATGCTTAAGTTGTATAATTAGTGGCAGGCATATAACAAATGAAACATTGAACCCAGCAGAATTAATTATTATTTGATATGTTGCTTACGCTTCATATCCAAAATTAGCAAAAGGCACCTCCATAAGAAAATTAGACAAAAGAAGGAATTATGAACAATTATTACTGTGACTTCATTCATACTTACAGATCATCTGCCACCTCAACAAGAAATTCTGAAGCTGACAAGAAATCCATGAAGCCATCAATAACCTGAGAACAAGAGTTGAATTGATAAAAACACATCCCACGGAGCAGATATATCATATATGATGACTACCAGTCTACCACTAATCCAAAACAATCAACAACATACCTCTTCTCCCCGTAATTTGAACAAAAGAAGATTTAGGACTCGGTAGTCAAAAGATTTCAGATGAATTGCCCTCATCACGTCTTGTACTGGAATCTGAGAGCATGGAAGGTGGACTGTGTAAGGGATAGCCACTACGACAGATATATCTTATGAAAGCCATTTCACGCATTCATAGGAAGCCTATACAATGGCTGATAAGAGCGTATAGCTTCGTCAGATATCAATGGCTAATATTGAATCTTTCCCTGTTTGATTTAGGAGCTCCCTTCATAAAATCATGTGTTGCATGAATTTAGATTTATGCAATAAAGTGCATATAATAGGCAAGGAAATAGGGCTCTTGGCAGTTGGAGATTTTTAGCAGTCAAACATGTGATAATAAAAAAGGAAAAGGCACTGCCAGAAGTCCATCAAGTACCTCATCTTCATTGATGAGTGCTGAGCAAAGCTTTCTTTCTAGTTTCCAATACTCTTCCCCACCCTTTAATTCGCTTTTGATCCTGTAAGCAATATTTGAGAGAGCAATCATATTAGAAATAAGTACCTTCTCCAACCTATCCAAGAGACATACGAGAAACATTTGAGAATGAGATAAAGACACTTATTATCACACCTCTCTGTCAATATACCATGCTGCTGGAAAAGAAGCACCAGTTGTCTGAAGGGATCTATTAGAAATGCATGCATGGCCCCTATAATAGTAGTGTAATAAACAACGGGTTGTTTCATTTTTCTTTAATCCTCATCTGTGTTAAGTTACCGTAAAAATTATTAGGGTAAATATTATGTACCAGAAACCATATTGGAGCCTGCTCCTGCCAACAGAGATTTTCTTTTACACTTCACCAAAGTGGATGATGTCGTTACACCATCAGATATTTGTGCGATAACAGGTTCCTCTTCCTTCTTTAAAACTTTCTTTGATTCAGTGCACTGAGAGAGTGTTTTCTCATTTAAGTAGTCCAACTGTGTCACCAGAACAATGATGATCATGCACGAAATGCCGTGGTGTATAAATCATAACAAGGGGAAGTAGGAGTGTACTATTTTTGATCCACTGAGCATACATACATGTTAGTTACATCAACAACAAACTGAGTCAGAATTCCGACCACAACAGATTTTACCTGATAAATATAGCTCTCAGTGAAAGACAATATGGGCAGATATCTGAATAAAGAATGTGGTTTGTTGGCATCTAAATCATGAAACATAAAGTAAGACCTGCACTATTGAATAAGTACAAAAAATGGTTAATTTCAACACTTGCTAATCATTGAGAAAATAGAGGGTGTGAGCATTGCATGGGCCAAGAAAGTTAACATATATAGAGCGAGATAAATGCTAACCATGAAAATAAACCAGCGATGAAAGATTACTCACAAAATCTTCGAGAGTTGAATTTGCGCGTTGCATTGCATCCAAGCCAACCATCGCCTCATTTTGAAAATCCACCTCTGCACCAAAGTTTCCCCCCTCATCCTGATCACCCAACGGAACACAACTTGCATCTTGGTCTGCAAAAAGATAAATCTCTTTAGCCCAAAGCAACAGCTCATTTCTAGCATACAAAAAATAAAAAATTATGAAAGAAATTGACATTACACCAGATTCCATCACAGTTCACATTTTAGAAACTAGCATACCTTCCCTGAAAAGCGAAGCGGAAACGTCTTCCAGAAATACGCCGGAAAGCTGTCAAACATAAAGCACTTAAGCACTGTACCTATCGAATCTTTATTTCACAACAAACGGAAAAAAGTAGTGTACTCAGATTAATTAAACTTTGAACAAACCTTCGGCATAGTATCATACACTAGCTGGCATTTCTCTTCCACACCAATTCCACAAGGCTGCACCTATTATCCATTCACACCATACAATTTATATTTAAAAAGTCAAAAAATTCAGAATTCACAACGCTAACCCTAATTGAAGGATGCATCGAATGAGTAGGCGTACAAGGAGTAGGATGAGCGAAGCAATGAACCGGTCAGATTCAGGAGAATGGAGATTGCCGGATGTTTCGATGCGGTGAGATTGCATTTGCAACAGCACGCTCTGCACTTGCTCGAGCTTCTTCAGTTCCTCCATGTCCGCAGCTTCGAATTGTTACTGCGGATTGTGGACGCAACAATAGGTAGACTTGAAGCTTTTAATATACAATTATACGACGGCGTATTAGCAATTACAATTACAGATTATTTGAATATTTTTTGCTACTAATTTATAATTTAAACATAATAAACGAGGTAAAGCAGAAGAGTACTAAACTTATGAAATTTATATACAACATAAACTACAGAATTGCATGGTTCTGCATTTGGGCGTTTACACTAGAAATACTAGATAGAGCTGTTGAGTTGAGAGACAATGGAGTTGTGAGTTAGAAACTGCAATGATCTCTCAAAACTTGACGCGCGAGATCAAAAGCTCCGCTCTTTTTGTAAATCAGGTGCAAATTATGAGCTGCTTCTCTTCTGAGATCACAGTAGCCTGGTTTTTTATTTTCTGCAGAATCTTGGGTTTCATTTGGAAGTTTTGGGATTGGATAGTCTTTTTCATGAGTGGCAAGAACCTTTTCGTAGTATGAGACAGCTAAGGATACAAGGCCAACGTGATGGAAGGCTCGCGCTATGTTATATAAAGCTTCCTGCAGCCAAAGAAAGTTATAAGCAATGATAACCTAGACATCCATTATCATAAGGATGGTGACATATCCGTAATTCAATACAAGAAGAAAATTTGTACCTGGCTGTTTTTATAAAGCAGCAAATTTTGGTACAGAAAAGCTAGACCTTGTGCAACACATTGATGCTTATTCTGAAGTCGAAATCCTAGAGTTAAATTTATCAAAGCAGAACCTGTGGAGGGGATCAGTCATCGGGTTTGAAAGGTCGAACAGGAAGAAAATAAAAAAGGAACAAGAGCACTGACAACCAATTTGATGAATGGGAAACCTACCCACACATAGGTTGATCAACGGACTTTCTGGCATTAGTTTATACGCCTCAAGGTACTCTTTCGCAGCTATTTGATACTGGTTAAGCATACTGAACTGATGCCCGGTGATTAGCATAGGAGCTACACAGTCTTTGAATTTTGTCCGCATTCGATGTAGGAATTTTGAATGTTTGAAGTACGCTTTCCCCAGCCTATGATTTCCAAAAGTGAGTCATATGACAGAAACAATTCTTTGCGACCACTAATTAAATGGGTGTATCACAATGATATAAACTCACTTCAACTTTACTTTGAAATAGCAATTCCAGGCGGATATGCTGTACGGATGCTGCTGGACAATGTACTTCACGCAGTCAAATCCATGCTTAGGATCAGTTATGTTGTAAGCAGTCTCTGCAAAATTGAAAAACTCAGTATCTAAGATGGATGCCATTAAACAAAGTTACTGAAAACGATCCAATTTAAACTGACGTGCTCCAAGAGTCCGGAGCTCCTCTTTTCTTTGAGTAGAGAGCTTATTGTTAGCAAACTTGAGTGTGAGATTGATTATCTCTATTGCTTCCCAAAACTTTTCTACCGCTCTCAGTGCTTTGCATAACTTTGCGAACAGAAGCAATAAGCATATAATCAGTTCATAAATTGATTGCAAGTGATGAGAATTTTCATGAAACATCGCACCCATGTAAGCAAATACAATCTAATAACGAATACTAACATCTATTATGAGAAGATGGTGTTCTTCATCTTGAAGAAGGTTCGGCAAAGGAGGAACTTTGAGATCTAGTTCCTGCGGACATCCAAAGAAACATACAATTTGTTAGCACCTCCAAATGCCACAATGTGGTGAATTGAAGCATAATATTTTACCGCATCATCACTGTCAGATTCGTCGCTTTTCCAATCTATTCCAGCAGCTAAAGCTTTTTCTTTCTTTTCTTTTATAAGCATCTCCCTTTGTCGCAACATCCTCTTTGCTCGGGCAGCCTTGGACCTAGCTCATACAAGTTATTGAGTATGACTACGCCTACTAGTGCTATGATTAATCAGACTGTATAAAAGAAAGCATCGTGAGTTTCAAACTTACAGGATTGATGCGGGAGCCATAGCCCTAAACCCCTGAAAAACATGACCATTCTGGCCATCATCCAGCACTTTTGCTCTATCAAATAAAGTTCTAAGCGTAAGTCGGCGTTTTTTTACTTTGACCTGAACAATGAGAAATATTAAACAAGTGTAGTGGATGCAGTGACACCATTGATTTGTTCTTTAGGAAATGGATAACATAAAAACAACCTCTAAAGTTATTACCTTTTGTTTCATGGTCTCAATGAATAATGACTCCCTCACCAAAGGAAAGATTGTGTCAATAAATTCAGCACACATCCCTCTGTCCCTGTAAATGTGAGAAAGTTTGAGCTTGATCTTTGCATCAAGCCACCAAGAGTTTCCTTTACTCTCTGTAGCCAAGATAGTATCAGCTTCACAATCTGCAGGAACACACCACAACAGAATAATTGAGACTTTCATAAAAAGGAGTAAAGAAATATAATGAGAAATATACAATTGGAGGTGCCTTGCCATTAAATTTTGGAGGAGATAGAACAGAAATGGCTTCTTCCACTCTAGATTCATCAACAAGCAAGGAGGCCAGCGCCAAGCGCACTTCAATATTGTCACTGAGTTCATTTAAAGCTAAAGAAAGATACAATAGGAAAGTTAACAAATAATTTTGAGGCTCAACGGGAATTGTTACATGAATTAGTTGTTCAACGAAGGCTGTAAACGCATGATTTCTACACTTTTGATTTGACTCATAAACTAACCTTTGTAAAAATATGTAATCGCATGGGATGGTTCTTTTAAAGACTCATAGCATCGAGCAATTTTCGAAAACGCAAGGCCCTGAGAGAGAACTTATAGAAGAGAACTTAGAGACCACGTATAAATTAGTGTATGAGTTATCAGTGATGCTGCTGTAGTAAAAAAGTGAGCACAAGTTCAAAAAAAGCAAATTTTATGCAGCCTTGCAGTCTAAGTTTTGCTAAGTCACAAAATTGCTAATCAACATATAATATACAACTCGGTGAAAACAAACTGAAGGAGAGCGTTTAAATACCCTTTCTTTATGATCATTAACATCGTCATCCAGTACGAGAAAGTACTTCAAAGCAGTTTCATAATTCCAGGCTCATATAAGCGTCTCCGACTTGAATGGCCAAATTGGCATGCCTTCTCAGATTATGCATTCCCAGATCATTGAAAAGCATCTATAAAATTAATTTGATTCAACAAACAAAAGCATGAAGCACATCTCTACACTAAAATTAATACTTAAAATATAACAAAACTAAAAAAATCTCGGATAGTCTGATATTATGAAAATAAAGTTTGGAAAACAAGTCGCCCAAGTCCCGAGGGCCATATCAACATAGATGAACCCAATTTGCAATAATGTCAAATCAACATTCAATTAATACCAGAGTCACTTCAAAAGGTAAACAAACTGTGGATGTCTTGAACTCTTGATACTAAAGGAGACTCGGATACGACTATCTTATTTTGCAGCGGCCCCATAATGGGGAGATAAAATTTATAATATCCATGAAGTGTTATTTGTTATTTTCACATTGTACTTTTTCAGCTTGCAAAAAAGAGATAAGAATATTAAAGCATACCTTTGCTTTTTCCATATCACCAAGATGAAGGCGACAGATGCCTTCTTTAATAACCAAAGATAAAAGGAAGTCTTTCTCATGGAAAGTCTTCCGTGCACGTTCAATAAGGTGCAGAGCTTTATCGTATTTTTTGTGTTCCAGGCATATGGACAGGAGGAGTTTAACAATGTTAACAGTGTTTTCAGAGTGATGTTCTGAGACATAATCTTCAAGAACACTAATTGACTGCTCAACTTCACCACATTGAAGATACAACTAAAACCACAGAAAGAAAGGTATATTTGAGGAAAAGTAAATTATGAAGCTGGGTCAAAAAAATTCCAACTACAACTTATAATTACATATGTTAAACAAATTGAATATGAATTTATGTAACTGAGTCATGAATAATCATTTGATTTACTTATGTTTCAGTAATGACAACGCATATGTAAAAATGTTATGGAGCTGTGCAGTCAAATTCATGCAATTGCATCCTAGAATCATGTAGTACATTTCAAGGTATGAGGGGTACCTCAGCTCCTTTTTGGAGTGCAGGAATATTATCAGGGCGCAGCTTTGATATCTTGACATATCCAGCAGCAGCATTACGAAAATTTCCAAGCTCCAGCTGAAGCTTAACATAGGAATTCCTAAGATAAATATCTGATGGATCTGCAGATATTGCTCTAGACAAGCAATAGCTAGCAAGTCCCCTTTTGTTTTGCTTACTGTGTCATCGATAAACAGACAAATAGAATAGTATGGTCAACCTTATGACAAACATGAATGGTTCTGTCACGGCATCTTTAACAATTAACAAAGAAATATAAAAAGAATAAGGTACAAGTCCAAACAGAGAGAGGGGGGAAATCATTGAGATTGCCAACTAACTTACAGAGACATTGTTACGAGAGATCGCCACAGGGCTTGGTCTCTCGGGGAACGGTCTGCAGCAATCATGTAAAAATCCAGTGCTTTTGTTTCTTCACCTTTGTCTTTGTAAATGTCGCCAAGTAGAACATATGGATCAGGCAAGTTTGGTGCCACAAGTACGACTTCTTTTAACAAAGAGATAGCCTACAACGAGCATCACACCAGATGGATTACAACCAAAGTGAGAAAGCTTATCTTACTATCATGGAAGGGAATGAAATAAACACAAATCTACCGTTCGAAATTCATTTGGCATATCACTTAGCACTTAAAGCTTACTAAAAAGAAAAAAAAGATATAGAATTTGCCTAATTTCTGATCATGATAATCTGCAACAGTTCTTGCTCACAAAGCAACTCTCACCTCATCATACTCTGATGCTGCATGTTTAAAACCAGCTCGAGAAATCTTTTGTCTTACTTCATCACTAGCCATTGATTTTAATCCTTTTCTGCGGCGTCTCTTTTTAGCCTGAAGCAGTAATTGGTATATAAAAATAATCAATTCCTGAAAACCCTTTGAAGGCTCCCACCCCTTCTGCAGTGTAAACTGTAACACACAAATTGACGTGACTACACATTACCTTCCTTGACCTCCTCCTTCCACCATAATTCATAGACTCCATAAGCTCGTCAATCATGGCAGCAGAAGCATCCTCTATTCGAGGCTTCTTACCAGACCCTTCACTGGAAGAAAAATAAACTCAACACCAACAAACACTACACAATACACCAACAAAGAAAAAAATCAAATTATTCAAAAGAGAAAACACACGGCATCACGGCCAGGGCTTTGCGCTTTTTCTCAGCTAATGCCTCATACTCCATCTGTTCCATTCTCTTAAACACTTGCAGGGTTGAAGCATCATCAATAACACCATCACCAAATCCGCTATCAAACATGAAACCTAACTCCTCCCCACCATCTTCAATATCATCCATCTCCTCCTCTTCTTCACTACCTTCATTATCCTTCTCCTCAATTTCCTCCTCCTCCCTCAACCGCTCGTCTTCAACTTCCATAGCTTCTTGCTCCATGAAAACCTTCTAGCAAAGCAATCGCCGATCAAAAACCGTTAAACATCTAATATCATGAAACATCCGCTATTCAAAGATTCCGATTCTCACTCGGCTAGCGACTCGCGATAACATGTAGTGGCAGCGGTAGAAGAGGAATTGAATTTCAACGAGCCTGATATCCCAACCCTTAAACGCTACCATCTAAACGGCGTCGTTTATATCAGACTGCCAGGAACATAAATTTTAGTTTATACTGTAACTGATTTCTTTATTTTTTAAAGTAATAATTTCGAACAATTAAATTACGCAGCTTTCATGAAATTTATGCAATTAAAAAATGATTAAATAAGTTTTATTTAAATTCTACTGTCCATTTATAAAACGACATCGTTCGTTTGTTGAAATATACGACTCATTCGGTTCCAATTTCCAAAGCAGTTAATGCACCAACCTCTATACCATCCAATCACATCATGCCACGTATGTGATTGCAAACCTCGTACTAGCGGTCAGGGTCCACATTCGAATTTCGGTCGCTCTGCTTCCTGTAGAAAAACAGAGGACCCCAGTCAGGATCCGCTTAACGACATTTCCGATCGTGAGATGACGAGCGGCTACGGAATCTCAGGCCAGAAGATTGACTACGTGTTTAAGATTGTTTTGATCGGGGATTCAGCGGTTGGAAAATCGCAGATACTCGCTAGATATGCTCGGAATCAATTCAGTTTTGACGCTAAAGCGACGATCGGAGTCGAGTTTCAGACCAAGACGCTTATGATTCAGCAGAAGACAGTTAAAGCGCAGATTTGGGACACTGCTGGCCAGGAAAGGTTCGACCTTTTTGCTTACTTTTATGAACTCAGCATGTTTGATTTGTTGGATGGTCATTTAGTTGTCTGAATAGCTTCATGGTTGTTGGATTGCTAGTTACCGATGCAGAGATCGAATGACTATCCCTAGCCCGGTCTGAGCGTTATGTCGTTACTCCTTGTGATGATGTTTCGTTTGTTCCATTAGGGAGGGTTTTCCATTTTTAATAATTTCTAAGCCAATTGTGTATGTGGATCCGCCTGCAGGTACAGAGCAGTCACTAGTGCATACTACAGGGGTGCCGTTGGTGCAATGTTGGTTTACGATGTTACCAGACGTCAGACATTTGATCACATACCGAGGTGGCTTGAAGAGTTACGAGGACATGCGGATAAAAACATTGTCATCATTCTGATTGGCAACAAATGTGATCTAGAAAGCCAAAGAGAAGTAGCCACAGAAGATGTCACAGAATTCGCACAAAAGGAAGGACTTTTCTTCTTAGAGACTTCAGCTTTAGAAGCTACCAATGTTGAAGAAGCATTCACAACTGTCTTAACCGAGATATTCAACATTGTTAGCAAAAATAAAATTACCGCAACGGAGGGTGCAGGTAACACCAACTCGGCAGTACTCTCTGGAACAAAGCTCGTAGTCCCCGGATCAGGCCAAGTAATTCCATCCAAGAGTACGTGTTGCTCTACTTAAAATTACTTTCTTATAAAAACCAAATCACCTGCATTCATTACACCAGATGCTTGTTGGTGCAGTGTTGTTTGTACATTTTATCGTTGGCAAACAAATTAATTGAACAGCATATATATCAATAAATCGGCACAAATGTGTCAATTTTCATCAAAAAATCGTCTTATGGTTCCTCATTTTTTAACTGTATCTATTTCCCATTTTACTCGAGGACTCAGAAAGTTCTCATCGATGCAGTTCCATTTCTGAAAAGCATCCTCTCCACTAAGTTTACCAGTAATAGTGAGGTCAGGAACCTCTATGGTGTAGTGCACTCCAAAAGGCCTAAAGTTCTACAGCAGTAGAAACTTGAGCATCAAATGCCAACAGCCAAGAATCACCAAATAACAAAACAAAAAGGTTTCCCACATGTGATTATGAAAATAACCAACACCCAACACACTAGCTTCCTTAACATCTGAATTTATTTTCTTTCTGATCAAGACCAAACCTGACCTTAGACAAACCTAAGTGGTTCCCAGTGGCCACCATGTCAAGGAAACTTTATACTTGGATTTTTACATAGGACTGAAAGCAACTTCTGCAACTTTTTTTAACTTTTTTGATGAAGAAGATTCCATCCAAACCTCATTTTCACACATTAGATTCCCCATTGTTCCAATCCACCAAGAACACATCAGCGCAATCCAGCATCTTATCTCTAAATGACCAAATGACCTACTTTTTTCAATGGACTAAGAAACTGCACATATATCATAAAGTGCGCACAAAGTCACCGCTCGTATCAATATCATCGTCTATGTCTTCATCAGTGTCTAGTTCATCAAAGTCCATGCTTCTGCCGATAACATATTCTCCACCGTTACTTTTGATACCTTCTGCTTCTTTTCTTGCTTCCTGAACTATGGCTAGAATATCTTCTATGCTTTGAGACTGATAGTTTTTGTCATTGGCCTGCGGGCTGAGATCCCATTCTTTATCTTGTGTGAACTCTTCTGGCAAGTTTTTTAGGAACCATGGGTGCTTTTGGATCTCAGGGATTGTTATTCTCTGCATTTGACGCAGTTACCAGTAAAACAACGTCATATATAAATTATTTGAAAAGAAAAAATGTTGAAGAAACAGGAATTAAGATTAACTGGAACATGGCAAATATTCTAGCTCAATGGTGTACCTTTTCAGGATCTGCCACAAAAATGCGCGACAGGAGATGTTTGCACTCATTTGAGATTCGAACGTAGTCTGGGATGGAGTAGTGAGCACTCAGAATCCTCTGATATTGTTCAAAAACCCAGTTCAGTCATACAAAAAAGAAGAAAAAAAGCTTTCATACAAATATACTAACAGCAATTGTTTTCTTGAAATTTCGGGGATCGTCAGGGTCTTCAAATGGGTATGCCCCAACCAGCATCACATACAAGGTAACTCCACATGACCAGACGTCTGCAATCTGCATTTGTTCTCAGAATATTAGTCTTGCTACAGCTATATATTGCCAAGCAGAAATTTTGTTAATTTTGTTTTTAAAAAGTATCTGAACCTTGCCATCATACTCTTTCCTAGAAAGAACCTCAGGTGCAATATAAGCTGGGGTTCCAACAGTTGACTTTGGTTGGGAATGCAGAACTGAAGACTGTGAAGTAGACAATGACTCCAGTCATTATATACGAAGTTTTAAGTATATTTTTAGCCCTTTGTATGAATACCTTAGAATACCCGAAATCGCATATCTTGAGTTGAGGTGGTGAACTGCCATCCAAGAGTGTATTTTCCAACTTAAGATCCCTATGGCAAATTTTCTTCAAAAAAAGGAAGCCAAAACACTTGAATCAAAATTTCAACTTCAGCAGATGTTCAAACTTTTAACATTGAAAAGGTATGCCATACCATTGAGTGGCAGTAGCTAACTCCTGATATGAGTTGTTGAAAGAAGAATCTTGCCTGTTAGAAAAGAAGGTTATTTCATAAGTCAGACAAGAACCAGACTCATTTTTGTCAAAAAGTTCATCAAAATCTTCTCTTTAATTCCAGATAGATCATGCACTAGCTAGTGTTGCATCCATGAATATGAACACTCAAGATAAACAGACATCATATAAAGATAGGGCAAGCCATAGAGCAAGTTGACCTAAGAATGTTTGTCACATGGTGGGACTAAAAATCATGTCAGCCAAATGTTTCAGCAACCAAACCAACCAACCATTCAGTTCATTTTCCAATATGTAAAAGCATTTGTTCCACTTTGGATTGTCTCCCATTTTCATAAATGAGTTCAAGATGGAAAAATAAAAATGAAAAATAAACATAGGATGTCTTTCAGGTCACCTCTTCTTCAGCAAATCGTCCAGCATTGCATATCTTCTCAAACAGCTCACCTCCAGCTGCATATTCCATCACAATGGCTAGATGCGTCGGCGTGAGCATAACCTGATGATAAAACAAGTCCATTCTTGTCTTGGTTAATATAAAATCAAAGAACACAAAAGAAAAAGGGTGCACTAGTACAGGCACAAGCAGACCTCTTTGAATCTGATGATGTTGGGATGTTTAAGTGATCTGTGGTTCATGATTTCCCTCTGCACATGCTCATCAATCTGCCACAAACCAAAACCTCAAAATACATAAATTCAACAAGATGGTAAAACTTGTAGATGAGGATTAATAGTCCTGACCAGACAAGCTACATACCTTATTTCCTCTTTCGATATACTTGACTGCAAATAACTCACCACTCAGTTTATCCTTCACAAGCTTGGCAACACCGAAATTCCCTGAACCAATATCCTTCTGCACCTCATACCTCTCCATATTTTCTTCTCTTATTCTCCTCACTTTTTGGCCGCTTATGATGTTTTTTTCTTTGTAACAAATAATATCACTGGTCTTAAAACTATGCTGGAAATGTTTGGTCTGGCAGGAATGAGTGTTAGGCTTCTTGGGTATGTAAGTAAGCAAGGAAAGACAAAAAAGCATGACACGTGGCTAAACGCTAATGGTCGGCGGAATAACCTCAAGTTGGCACATAGAGACATGGTAGCAGCCCCTGACACGCTTTGTGTATCTTGTTGTCACACCTGCATATATTTTCAAAAAATGTACCTACAAAAATATTTCATCAGATTCTGGCTGGCCTTAAAAAATTGAAATGATATCATTTCGGTGGTTAATTTAGTTTATCTTGTTGGTTTTTTATTAAAGTAGGAAATTTTAGTTTGGAAGAGAAGAACATGTCATAGTTTGATCATCCATGTTTGCCCTTTTCCTTAGGCAACATCATTAAACAAATGTAACTGAGAGTTTTTGGAGCTTGCTGCCAAAAGCCTTCCCTTCCACTCCACGTCCCGTTTTTATAGATTTTTTTGCTTTTCATACATTTATTGTGTTTTTTCTAGTTATTGTTGTATATATACATTTTGAAATGAAATGTTATTCTTTGGATGAGGGCTCTCTAACATGATGATGGTGATGATGGCCAACTCTTTTCCTGATCAAGAGATCACCAAATCTTCTCAACAATGCTCTCTTCTTCATCCTGTTGCCATTTTCATCAAGGTGATCAGATTCTTCGTCGGTGATAATTGTTTCGCTATCATCTGTGTAAAAAGATGATGATTTTTTCCTATGGTGAGAAGACACTGCTGGTGGAGACTCAGTGTCAAATATAGAGCCTCTGAGTGCCTCAGCCTTTACTGGGTCTAGACCGGCAAGTGGGTCTGTGTGAATTGGCTTTGGCATTCGTAGCTCGGTCAGATCAAAGCTCATTGTCTTGCCAATTTTAGCTTGTTTTGATATTTCAGGCTCATGGTCATGTTCTCTGTCACTTTTAGTTGCTTTAGCTGATTTTGTTTCCCAGTCATTTGTTGTCACATTATATTGATTTAGTACTGTAACCTCATGGTCATGGTCACGGTCACGGTCACGGTCTTGATCACTTGAAGTACTCGTTGAGTCGTCCTGCTGATTGTTGTGATCCTCTTCTTTGGGCCTCGACGAGTCTCTTGGGAGTGATTTTCTTTGAAGTAGTGTCTTTAAAGCTCTAACACTCTCTTGTGCAGCAATGTCCCTTTGTTTTAGAATTTCATATTCTTCGGTAAGGAAGTCCAACGCGCGATCTTTCTCGACTAGGCAGTCCTTGAGCTGTGAATTTTCATGTTTCGCAATGCCTGCAGCTTCTTTAGCAGCATTTGCTTCATTCAAGGCTTGTTTGAGTATGTCCCTCAGCTTGTGAGTTTCATCTTTTGATGTTCTTGTCATCTTTTCTGACTCGAGTAACGACTCGAGCAATCTCTTGTTCTCCTTTTGTGCAGAAGCTCTTTCCTCTTCAACTTTCTTGATATAACTTATGAAACCAGCTTCCTTCTCATTGCAAGCTAACAGTGTCTCTTCAGCCTCAAGTCGAAGCCTTTCCGCCGTGTTCTTATTTCTGTTAGCCTCTTTTCGTGCTTCATCGAGCAAAGCCTTGAGCTTCTCCTCTTTATAACTCCTTCCTAACTTCATTTGCTCGAGCTCCGATTCTGCTTCACTCAAGTCCTCTTTCACCTTGTTTAGCTCCACAGTGACCTCTT
This sequence comes from Sedum album, assembly GCA_006409495.1. Taxonomy (NCBI): domain Eukaryota; kingdom Viridiplantae; phylum Streptophyta; class Magnoliopsida; order Saxifragales; family Crassulaceae; genus Sedum; species Sedum album. The sequence goes on along the minus strand of QZGG01001375.1, from coordinate 5,897 downwards.
TCAACACTGATGCTAAATCATCCATAGCTTGACTGCTCTTCTCCTCTGCCTCATTTGCTAACTTGAGCTCATTTTTTAATAAAGTCAGCTCATGGACTAAACTCTCAGCTCTCGAAGAAGCCCGCCTTTCGCTCTCCGCTGCTCTCGCTAGTTCCTTCTTCAAAAACTCAACCTCACTTTTCAAACCATGATCAAATGCCTTGTTAATACCCTTTCGTAGCGTTGAAGACTTGGTTTTAGATTCTCCATTTCTATTGAGAAAGTCTATTTCAAGCTTGGATTCTTCTAAAGACATCTTGGTCTTTTCGAGGTGCTTCGTCTGCGAAAACAATGACTCGAGCAACATAACTTCAGACTCATTTTTATCCTCCAACTCGGCCTTTAGCTCATTCATCCTCATCTTGCTTCTCATCATCTCCTTCCTCATATCATCCATCGCAACGTCTTTTTCCGCAAGTTTCAGCTGAAAGTCCTTAGCTCTAACAAGTTCCATTTTCAAAGACTCAATCATCTTCTCCTTGTTTATCAGCTCATTTCTCAAGTCCAAAACCTCTAGCTGCCCGAACTCCGCCGCTCTGTCTTGTTCTGCTTCTTCCATGCCTGAATTCAACCTCTTCTCGAATACCTGATCAGACCGGCTCATTTGCCGCTGCATCTTTGATCCCTAAGTTCCTCCTCCCTACAAAAAATCAGAATACCTGAACATTTTTACTTGCATCAATATGATCAATCATCAAAAAGACAAAAAGCAAAGCCTATTGGCTTCATACCTTTTTTCGGCAACTCCGGAAAAATGGTTGAAACAAAAATCAGAAGAAAAAAATCAAGACCGGAAAAAAAGAAGAGAGGAAAGGATCGGCAGGGCTTGTAAAGGGACAATGGAGGAACTTTTTTGTATATTTTGTGTGAATATTTTTGACAAAAAAATAGTGAATATATTTAGGATCGAAGAAGGCGGGGGACCTTCACTTGGCAAGCTATGTTTCTTGAGTTGAATGGAAGTTGGGTAAACTGAGAATATGATATGAAAGATATATTTACCTTTATGCCCTTTCGGAAACTGTTATCTAAATCAGCAGAGCATTAGAACATATCTAAGAACTTGTCCTTGTGCTTTGTTTTTGACTAAAGACTCAGTTTGGAGAAATGTATCTTGTTCAACTTTGTATTACTACATTTTTTAAATCATCTTGTTATCAAGATTGAGTTTTTAGCAGCCAAAGTTGTGCAAGTTGTGAAGACTTTTTGAAAAGATCACATTGTAGGAGTTTGAAGACGGGTCGCTTTACTCTTCGAGTCTTCGAAGTCTCCATTAGCAAATGAGAAAAGAAGTCGCTTGAACCATGGAACTCTTCTACTACAATTTCCTCAGTAAGCTCAGTTTCTTCTTCCATATATTAGTTGTTTCTTTGTGACTAAATATGGATCAACGCTTGTCCCTGGACGCAGCCTTTTCTTTCTGTTTTCTGGCTTTGCTATAAAGATCCTCCAGCATTTCATCCACCTCTTCCGCCAGCATATCTCCGCTTCTTCCACCTGCCCAATATATAGCAATGCCATTTCACATGACTCACATTTTCAAAAAAATCAAGGTCCAACAATGCTGTTTTGCTCTTTAAATTGAGATAATAATTAAGACCTTTTCGATAAGTTCCTGGGCTTTATCTGTTGTTTTGATGGTTTTTTTCCGCAGTTTCTCAACAAGATCAAGAGCTTCTTTTAATTTTCCATTAGCATCTTTGGATGGAAAGTCCTCTCTCATATTCCTCCGCTAAATGCTTAACACCTCCGCTACATCCTCCACCACCTCAGTCATTGTTTCAGTGGTCTCTATTACCTCGTTTACTCTCTCTGTCCCAAAAATCAACAGTACAATAATTGTTATGATGTACAAAGGAAGGACCATTTTGATTTTTTTTGCATTTACACTTACCCTTGAGCAACCCTAATGGCCCAAGTTTGTGTCGGTATGAAGGCAGAAGTAGTGACAAGTGAAATTCCACAACCCATTTTTCCTACAAAAATGCAGCTGTGTATGAATCATTACTTCATACACTGACCAATGACCAAACCAATTTAAGGAATTGGAATGGTGTACTTACCAAGTTTGCTATCTTGTGTCTTTTCTTTACCATCATCATCATCGTCATCATCGTCCGTTTCCTCTGATTTGGAGTTCTTTCTGCTGCTCATCCTTCTATTATGCCATAAGAATTAATGCAAAATCCAAATCCCATACAGCAGGATATCTATCAGATTCTGCTGCATAAGAAAAAAATATTGAATTTTGTAAGGACTCACATAGTAGCTGTAAAGCTGCAGCTTAGAATTTCTGATACATGAGAATACTGCTGAAATTGCATCTGATGAACTGCCTGTCACAACTGATGACTTCATTACGCGGCGGCGGTAAGGTTATAACCAACCTGCAGCAGCTGGAAGCCATGAATATAGATCAAATAGATTCAGATGTTGTTGGATTCTGAAGAGTATCTAGCTGGATTTGCAGGGTATGAGAAGTAGAACTTGGAGAAAAAATGAAGGAAATTGCTCAAGTGTTGGTTTGGGGCACATTTGCTACTACAGCAAACGACAGAAACCGGAACTCATCTTATCTGTCTCTGCAATTTGTTGTTCACATTTTTATTTTATTTTCTTTGGACAATACTATGTACTGATCAATCTCAGAAGAAGACGTGTCCATCCTGAAAAATGTTTGTCTCGAAGCAACACCTACCAATCTACCACTGGTCCATTAGGATGGTCTTCTAGTGGTGGCAAGGAGCCTTCATAAACTCTGTTTTAAGGGTCATGCGTTTAATCCATGGCCTCACCAATATTCTTGTCTTGAGAGACTTTTTTCTATTCCTTTTCCTACTCCCATGTGGTGGAAAACTCTTAACCTAAAGGTCATGGGTTTCCATTTCAAAGGTTGTAACGATAATAATTTTGATTGAAGATCGTGTAATGGTATATTTGTCCATGCGGAAAACTGTTTATCTAATCAGCAGAGCATAGAACATATCTAAGAACTACTCTTTATACCACCGGCCACGCCAAATGATGTGCACTTCAAATTTAGTTTATATTTTCGATCTTTTTTACAACTACTCTTTTAAGTTTTTTGTAAATATAAAAAAATAGAGTGGTTCCATCGTTTCTATGGTTACTTCTTAAACGGTGAGGTTCTCTCTATACACTGGAGCCTTTTCCTTCATTTAATGAATCTTATTTTTTTGGTAACTTGTATACTAATTTGTACAGGTCTTGGGTTCGAGTCATGAGGTAGGAGTGAAATTCCTGTAATCAATTTTTTTAAAAAGAGAAAAAAATCACAAACATTCTCTTTTAATATCCTTAAGAAAATTAGTATATACATTACTTCAAGAATATATCATCCAGCTGGAATTAGTATTGATCAATGAGCTTCATATTCATATTCATATTCAACAGATGAATGCTTTCTTTTTGTTTCAACAGATGAATGCTTTCTTTTTGTTCTTGCCCATGGGTTTAACATTTCTGCCATCAGCATCCTCAGACCTCAGAGTTTGCGTCCAGTCAAATTTCTTAGCCCGTACAAAACGAGTATTTGATCCGGAAGAAGCAGCAGGTAATGGGCTAATACTAGGATGTTTTTTAGTATCAGCAATCTCCCTTTTGATATCTGTGAACTCAATATTGGTGTTACTTTCCATCCTAATATTTATCCTGATCAGCTCTGAACTAATGAGTTTCTTGTTGTTCCCAGCTTGGTTCTTTCTTTGCTCGTTCTGCTGACGGTAAAGACGATGCAACCGCAATGCAAGCTTGTAAATCCCATCTTTGAGCTCAATTCTCCATACCCTGCTCCACCTCCATCTCCAGCTCCTTTCGAATCTTCATCTCCTCCTCCGACGACATTTTTCGTTGATTAAATCCTACTTAGCTATTGTACTACCATTTCATATATACTAGCCTGGTTGAAAAGGATTGATTTATGACTCAACATGTTATTAGGAAATGACTTGTTCAAGCTTAGTGTTTTAATCAACCGTTAAGCCCGTTTTAAACAGGGTTTTATGCACCAATATGAAGATGTTGTTTTCAATATCATTGATTTTGTAAATGTTGGGTAATAAATGTAAACAAAATCAGGGCATTTATGTATATATTGTTGTGGAAGTCTTTTGGAGGACTTAACTTGCAAGGGATATTATGGTAATGAATAGTGTGTGTAAAAGTTGGACTTGAAGCACAATTAACAGACATGAGGGGCACATAGGATAGTTACCCTTTCCTACTTGATTCTAAGAAAGCCCTTATGCACCAAACTAGTGAATAGTTCTCATGATCCGACTGGAGCATCCGATACATATTACTGTAAGTAATCTTATTTAGTTATAAAAAATGTCGATGTACTTGAACGTTCCTCTAATTATCATTGATATTAAAACAAAAGAAATGTGATTGGTGCAATGGTTGAAAGAATTCAGAGTATATTGAGTTTGTAGAGTGTGGAAGAATGACAAGTAAGGAAGTAAACAAAGAAAAGTTGAGAAAAGAGTATTGATTGTACTAAATAACAAGAGTACACAAGTAGGGTATTTATGCAAGTCTTAGGAAACCATGTGGCCTAGCTAAGGTTGGTTTAGGTAAGTAGATAATCAAGATTTGGTTTCTTTAGGAAACCTTGAATATCTTTAGGAAACCTTGAATATCTTTAAGAAACTTACTGCCCAAGCTTGGTCTTCATGTTTCCTTAAGTCCAACATGTACCCTACATGTTTCCTTATTCTAACACTCCCCCTCAAGCTTGACTAAAGGATTTAGACAAGCTTGGACCCTAGAGCCCTTGCCTCATTAAAAACCTAAGTATTGGAAAACCACATGGGATAAAACCATACCTAGACAAAAAGAGTACAAAAACCTTCGGCCAGGGTTATGTCTAAGGGATGACACTTGTGAGTCCAAGCCTTGAATGGATGAACTCACACACCTTGCTACTAGCAGCCTTTTGTTGAAGATGTCTACTAGTTGATGCTCACTTTTTGTGTAGCTCAGCTGAATCACTCCTTGCCTACAGCCTCTCTCACCTTGTGGCAGTCCACTTCTATATGCTTTGTTCTCTCATGAAACACTGGTTGGATGCATATGGATGGCCGCCTGATTGTCACAATGCATAGTGATGGGTGTGTTTGATCTTGATGCCTAGGTCGTTGAGGATAGCTTTAATCCATACAACTCATTTGTTAGCTTTCTCATGGCTCATACTCTGCTTCAGCGCTTGAAACAAGAGATCACCTTCTGTTTTTTTGCTTCTCCAAGTCACGAGATTACCTCCAATGAAGGTGCAATAACCTTGGTTGATTCCTATCAATTCCTATCTCCTGCCCAATCTGCATCACAATAACCTACCACATCGTGTTGCCATTCCTTCCCATCCAGATTCCTTGACCAGCCGTGCCTTTGAGGTACTTCAAAAATCCTCTCTACCATGTGCCAATGGTGCATCTTTGGTGTTTGCATATGCTGGCTAACCTGATTTCACGGAAAAGCATATATCAGGTCTTGTGATAGTTAAATAAATCAACTTACCAACCATCCTTCTGTACAGCTTTTTCATCCTCAAAGGGCTTTTCTTCAATCTCCCCCTCACGTATGACTTTGTATCCTTCCTCAAGTGGAGTCTTTGCTGGTTTCACTCCGAGCTTTCCTGCTTCACACAAAAGATCAAGTGTGTACTTCCTTTGTGATAGAATAACCCCTCTTTCGAGTTGCACATCTCAATACCAAGAAAGTACTTTAGTTCACCCAAGTCTTTAATATCAAAAACCGAATTGAGAAAAGTTTTAGTTTCGAGTATACCTTGTTTGTCATCTCCTGTGATGATGATATCATCAACATACATGACGTGG
>QZGG01001374.1:0-66058 GCA_006409495.1 Sedum album | reverse complement strand
CAAGTTGGTTTAATTTATTTATGTAAAAAGGAATATGCTGGAAAATGAAGTCTAAGCTCATTCAGATTTACATGGTCTAATTGGAGTAATGAATTCATTGAACAGATGAATTTTGAGTTATTCGCTAGGTAGAAAAGAATAGATGCTAATGCGTTGAGTCCAAGCAGGTTTTGTATCCACTCATGGGTTTTGAAAATGAGGATATAAGAGAGAACAAATTCAGATCAGAAACTAACCAACTTTAGATCAAAAGTAAGTTTTCAGGGTGTTGATGGTTTCTTTTATTGTAACTGATTTGTGTGTTGAACAACATGTTTTGGTTGTTGTTATTGCAGGAAGTAAATGAGTAACTCTAAAGACAAAGGACTTCATTCCTACTATGGAGCTGTAGGAGTTGGTGGCTATAACTACAATACTGCTGGAGGATATGGTGGCTATCCTGCATATGCTGGCGGGTATCCGCCCGTTGCGTATCCTTATCCTCCGCCACCTCACGCTGCTTGCCCTGGATGCCACCATCACCACCCTGGTATGAGCATACACTTGGTATACTTGTAAGTAGATGCATGGTCACCCCTATTGTTGAAATGATGAGGTTCGTGTGTGAAAATGAAGGGCATGGTGGATTAGGAGCATTTTTAGGAGCTGTAGCTGGCTACATGATGCCACACAGAAATGGTCACACTCATGGCGGCTATGTTACTCATGGTGGACACTACGGCGGCTATGGTTACGGAGGTTATCCACATGGCAAGTTCAAGCACGGCAAGTACAAGCATGGTAAATTCGGAAAGCATGGAGGGTTCAGAAAATGGAAGTGATTGCATCAAAGTATGAATCCTACTAAAAATATAGTATCACCAAGTCATAAGACAAACCTAACACAAGGGTTCTGAACTTAATATGTAATTTCAGCTATCAAACATAAGTGTCTTGACAATTATGGCCAGAAAACCAATCTTGCGGAAGCCCTTTAATGTTCAAATGCATGTTCATCAAATAAATGTTGTTGTTGACGTGTAGCAAATTTAGATACCTGTACTAAAACAAAACAATAAAACCAGGACAGATTCTTTTACAATGTTGAAGAGCTGTTTATAGTAAGCTACAAGAGGGCATTTCAGTTCCTATTGAATGAATGTTTACCTATGTTTTCAACTTATCAGAGAAAATGAAGTTGTTAGCTCCACCAAATAGGGAAGCTAATTTGAAAACTAGTGTTTGAGATGCAATGGTAGTTGGCAGAACGCCGTCTGGAAGGCTAGGTAGGCACTCTGGAAGGTATTCTTTCTTGCCATAGGTTGGTGCATACAATGTTAAAACAGCCCGACAGAAAATGAACCTGCAAAATTGAATTAGTGTGATTCTTACCTTCCAACTACTACATAACCTGAGACTTTCCATGGTATTCAACGAAATATTCCACACAGATGATAACATTCACTATTCTCAATAATATAAGAATTTGCTTAATGCAATGAGATATTCCTTGGCCGTCCAGTTGCAGCATAACAAGTGTGGAAAAGGTGGTTCAAGATGTACCTCAAAAGAAGCCTCCGTAAAAAGGGATCGTTCAGAACCTGCATCCAAACCAGGTCCAGAATGTCTGAAGTAGCCAGGAATGTCCCCCAATCATCAATTGATGCGGAGATTAAACTATCTGCCTGATTGAATAAATCCTGAAGGGTTTGCTTCAATAAGCCCCAAGAAATTGTAACCAGTAAACCAAATTACAAACATGCATCAGACTAATCAAATACCATATCAATCTCTGAGGTTGAACACCCAAGCAACAGGCAAAATGCTTGAAGTGGTGCTGTAAGAAACATGGTAAACAGACTGCCATATGAGTGGCGACCTGATTCAGATGCACTAGGAGCTGAGCAACTTGCAGAAAGGAGAATAGCAGCTGGTTCTCCCTTTTCTTGTCCTTTTATTGACTGTATATATTGTGAAAACACGTTACAGAAACTTGAAAACTGATTCAGTTACTGACATTAAGCTGCAATGCAAACACAGACACATTTGACACACATTACTAAAGTAACGTAACAGAAATAGGGAATTTTAGGATCAGCAGAATTTTTTAGAATCAGCGCATTTATATAAAATAATTATCTGGATAGCGTCTTCAGCCCAAATATAACCATTTAAGAGATGTTGCAAAGTGGAGAACAGGTGCATAAAAATACCTTGAATGCCTCACTTTTTTCACTATCAACAATGAGAAATAGTGGTCTCCTAGTAAACGGGCTCAGATCGCATGGATAAATGTAGTTGGAACCTGAAATTTTTTGAGAATATATTTACTAAGTGGATTCTCTGTGACCACGGAGCAAGTAATAATCAGAAATACTTTACTTGTAAATATCATGTGCAGTACACAGCGGACACGAAAACATAATAAAGAAATGTGTCATAATTTGATCACAAAAGCATCTGCATTATTAGTGTAAAGGTGATGCAACGCGTGATTAATTAAACCATATTGAGAAAAGCCATTGTCCTATTCCCAGATAGACATAGAATGTCAAGACAAGGATGCAGCTACCTGAAGTTCCACGACTGCCAAGCTGTAAACCACCCATGAAGTTACTTCTGCAATCGCCATCGTTTTGCCTATTTGAGGGATTTCGGTTATCAGAAGAGAAGCCGTAAGGAGAACCATGAGTGCCGCCATACTTGATATTATGATACTGAAAATTCCTGATAATACTATCAGCAGTGTCAACACCAGCTCCAGTAGCCAAGGAAGATGGTAGAGCTTGCCCACCTCTCGCTGATCATGACAATGGTGCATATTAAATCTATCTGAAACTGTCTTGATATATAAAAACATGGGAACAAAGAATACCTGAGTTTGATAGATAAACAAGAAGAATTCCATCCAAAGGGAGCTCCTCAGACATGGTGGCCAGCAACTACCAAACATAAGCCACAAACCAAATGCGACAGTGTTGAGTGTGTTTTGACTATTTGAGATGAACTGTGTTTACATCTTATAAACAGGGAACATGGACACACATTTAAACTTAACTATGAGTATAATACTTATTGACAACGATCCAAATTATGCTGAAGGCATCTAAAACAGGGCGCATCTCTGCGTTTTGTGACAACAGCGTAATTGTGTACTTTGTCAGGCTTGACTAGTTGCACAAAATTACAAATTAAAAGTATTGTGACAAACCAAACAGAACTATATGACCTCGTAATTATTGTTATTATTTCGTATTTTCATGTCAGACGAGGGACGGACATGTAATGTGTATGAGTTACAGTATATGATACTTCAGACACTGGCTGGCATTGTATGACACGAAAGTGCAGATAAAGTTCTCAGTAGTATAACCTAACTATATCATGAAATGCAAGGATACCGAACTTACAGCCAAAAAGTGAGTAACAGAGGGTCTATATAGGATCGCTTTACGTGGGTTTGGTGGCAGGGTGATATCAATAAGCTCATGGGAGAGACTGGTTTGACCTGGACCAGGATTACCATTCTGACTAGCTCTTGCCCCAGTTTCCTGGAAGAAGGATCCACGGGGTTCCCATTCAAGGCATTGCAACATCCTGAAAGTGTCAAGAGTTAGCTCCGAAAATTTGACCTGGTCAATAGAATAGAAAAAGTTAGAGAGCAGCAATACGCACTTTAATACACTTTACCGCATTGTGTAAAAGAAACTGGTAAACAGAGCTAAGAACGTACAAATGATCTTAACCTCATTGTAATGGTAGCTGCATAGAATTGCATCTCGCAACTTTAAACTTCTGGTACATTGTGTGTTTTGAGACAGAGAATCTGGATTAGGGTCGAGTACCACACTGTATCGTACAGGTCTCAAGTTCATGAAACTTGTATCAGCTTTTAGAAAGCGGAATACTTCCTGGACCACTAGTTTCCATTCTTTGAATTCAGATTCCTGAAAGCAAGCACGCCTGATTATCAATCAATAAAACTGATAAAGAACTGAGTAGATCAATTTTGTATTTTTAAACCACACATACAACACTCTAAAAAGGGTAAAGGGTGCTAAAGGTCCATGGTCTATTGGAAGAAAAGTTAATGCGGAAAAGACAGTAACTTGTTAACATCAGCAAAAACCACTGATCCAAAGAAAGACCCTGAATGAAAGATAAGTACCTGAAACGTCCTTTTACAATCATCAACCATGACTTTGAGCTGCTTCACAAGCTGATGAACCATCTCTCGGCGATTCAAAACCAAACACACCATCAAAAACCTAGCCAGAAACCTCAACTGCTTATTGGCAAGGTTTATATCCAGAAACAACCCGTCCTTGAAATACTCGCGAGTGAATATAGCCTCATAGAAGACATAGGACTCTGTCAAATAGTTAACCTCGCTGGTCCTCATATACTGCCCATAATACAACTGGCCAATCCTTGAAGCAATCTCTCCTATCTCCCATCTCTTCAGACCTCCTACAACTAGCTTCTCCCTGTTCTCTTGCTGAAACTTCCATAGCTGCGTGTACACCTTGAACACCTTGTGGAAATATGTATCAAATCTACAAGAGAATGCAAAAAAAAAAACATTTCATTTCATTGCATCGACATAAACCCTAATCACTATTATTTGACAATTTTTTTTAAATCAAATTTTTTTTTCTAATCGGATCGATACGAGTCGCAAGAGGAGCGAATCGAGGTGAAAAGAATGGATCTGATACCTGTTTCGTTCGTAATAAGGCAAGTCTCTGATCTTGGAGAACTTGTTGTCTGCTCTTTCAACGAGAGACCAGTAGCGTTCGATCACCGGGATCGGAGTCGCGCTGTCGGAATTCGTGAGTGGAGTTGAAGTTGCCATCTCTGTCGATTCCACCGAGTCGTCCATCCTCCAAATCAAATCATTCTTATTTTCTTTTTATTTTGTAGTTTTTTATTCATTCTTTTCTCTCTCAGGAAATTTGCTAATACAAAATCCAAATAATTCTCAGAAAGAAAACAACTTATTCTGAATAACAATTAAACAACGCAATGTATAAATCGATCAAAATATGAGATATCGACGTCTATTAAAATATCATAATATTGATATAATTCCCCACCATAAAAACCAAGCCGTTAATATAAGTAAAAAAATTATTTTGAAACTCGATCTGTAAGAAAAAATATATAAGTAAATAGATCACTCACGCTTACTGTTTTATGTACTTAAGAGAATCTACAAATATAAATGCACAGCAATTCATTAGCATCAGCATTATCCATATCACTTATTTACTACAATAACGCCTCTAAAAATGGCTAAAATTCACTCACATAAATAGGGAATTTTTTTTTAATTTTAATTAAATAGATATCGTTAAAAATAAATAGGTCGAAAGTCAGCTGAGATCCACTCCCCCAGCATGTTTTAATTTGCTTTTTAATTAGAATGGTCAAAATATTAATTAATCAAAGTCAACTGATCAGTTACTTCCTAATCCATCCCTCAAACCAACACAAATCATACCATATAACTCCACTCACTCTTCCCTTCTCCTCCCCAACCATTTCAAAACCCTAATCTCTCTCATCGCTGCCAAAGCTCCGGATCCACCACCTTATCTTCCGGCAGCATGATGATCTGATTCTTCGGTTTCCTTTTTGCGATTGAGATGCCTTCGCTCAGCATCAGCCCCAGCGTCGTCACTCCGATTCTCGTCCTTTCCGTTACGACCATCGTCTCCACTTGCTTATGTTTACTCATCCGCTTCTTCATCCGCCGATGCAGCAGCGCCGCCTCATCCGCCGACGATTTCGCAATCGCTGCCGTCGCTATTAGGACGTCCACGTCTAGCAACCGCCGCGTGTCTCCACAGCTCGACGACAGGGAACGGATCGACTCACTCCCGCTCTTCACATTCGCATCTCTAAATAACGGAACGAAGGCCGGGAGGAGCAGCGGCGAGATGAACGCGGACTGCGCTGTGTGTTTATCCAAGTTCGAGACGACGGATGAGCTTCGTCTATTACCGATTTGCTGTCACGCGTTTCACGCCGCTTGCGTTGACACTTGGCTGCAATCAAATCAGACGAAGACGTGTCCGCTTTGCCGATCGGTTATATTCGCTTCCGAAGATGAGATTCTGAGTAAAGTATTAGCAGCTTCAGCGTTGGATTCGACTCGTAACGGAAGCTTCAGAGTCGAGATCGGAAACGTAAGCCGTCACCACCACCGCAACGCTCCGTCATCGGACATTGGAGCATCTCACTGCTCGTCCACTTTCTCCATCGGCTCGTTCGACTACGTCGTTCACACCGAATCGGAGGTCGCCGCAGTAGCAACGACGACACACACACGAGCGGTTTCACAAGATAAGGACGCGCCTAATAAGTCAGCCGCCGCGGATAGCAATATTTTAGCTGCGGAAGTCGGCCGAGGAGGAGGGGGAATCAGCAGGAGCTGGCTGAGGGACTACGTAGATAGGCTGTCGTCGAGGACGATATCGTTCAGAAGCTCTGGAAGGTTCTTCGGGAGCGACCGGAGGAACGACGTCGAAATTCCGACGGAGTATGACGTGGAGGCGAATCGTACAGGGGAAGAAATCTCGGAGATGTTCAGATGGTTCTCGGGCGTATGACGCGAAGCAGATTATCAGTTAACGGTGTATAGTATGAACGAAACTCTGCGTTTCATAATTGATAGCATACAGTAGATACATTTTGAATACTAAAGTGGTCAGGAGCTTCTGCAAGTAGTGTAGTGTGGAGATATAATTAGTTTCATGAACTCTCAGACATAAACCCTAAATGGGTGGTTGAGCTTTCTGTGTTTGATTTATTTATTTGTTTTTGGTTTGGAGGTCCCATTGTTACTGAAAAAAGCAATAAATGATTTCTGTGAACACATTTATGAAAGGGATCACCTACCAGACTTGCATGCCATCACCAGTTTGATTATATATCGATTTGCAGCAAGATACATTTTTGGGATTTATTATCAGACTAGCAACTACGTAGCTGTTATTTTTGTTTGGGGTTGTGAGGAAATTGTCGGTTTTGGGTTGATACATTCTTCAGTTGTCTAAATTGGTCCTGAAACTGTTTATGGAAATGTGATGTGCCCTGAATTTGTGCAATAGGCTGAGTTTCCGAAGGGCTTGCTTCGAGCAGTTATAAATGGTTTTGTAGTATGATACTAATACACGGTGGTACATATGTGAGGGGAAGCTGTGTGTGTTGTTGTATTAAGCATGCATCAGTTGATGAATTTTGTTAGCTTGAATGAACTGGTCTGGTGTGATGAATAATTGAATTGATAGCACAACTCAACCAGGCTCAGACCAGATCTTTTTTTTGGCTGGCTCAATGGTGATGGGTATTAGAGGCATATTCATTTGTTTATTGATTCATTGAGCCTCGCAACATTACCTTGATATTGTCCTTATCAGAAGCCACCCATATCTTCATTAATACTTTCACTCGTATTGAAAGTAGCAGTTAAGTTTCATGGTTCCCTAAAATCCAAATCAAACTTAAAGATCAGGGGAAATAATTGTTCTCGGCAGCATCAGCGTGAATTACTAGGGATTCAGATCAAAACGACGTCATTTCCGTAGCTGAAAACATTAAGTAAGCTCCCGCGCAGCATTCAGCAACAGTAACCGTTTTCTCCCACTTTCAACAGACGATGGAAACTGAACGTGACCGAGCGGACGCGATCCGCCACTACGTCAAGGAAGCGTCCTCACTCGCTGGCTCATCCCTCACAGAACTCATCATCGACGCCACATCTGACCCTCACCTTTTCGCCTTCTCTGAAATTCTGGACGTTCCCGCCGTCGCTGAGGTTCTTAATTTCAAATTCATTTTTCTCAGTTTGTGGTTGATTCTGCATTTGAGATGTCGATATACTCTCTGTTGTTTTGAATTTCAATAGAAGGTGAATTACTTTGGTAAGTTGAATTGAAGTGGAAATTAGGGTTCGCATAGAATTCTAATTCCTTGTGATTTTTCATTGCGATTTCCACTCTGTTTTAAATTTGGATGTGCAATTTAGCTTAAGGACGCTGGTGATGTGTTGAAAATATTTGTTTACCCATAGAATACTCTTGAGTTATCATTTTGATGGTGACATTGAGTGCAGCTTGAAGGAACTGAGCAGTCCAAGTATATTGACTTGCTCCGTTTATTTGCATATGGGACGTGGAGCGATTACAAGAGTAAGCATACGGACAATGTTCCTCAATAATATATTCTCCTCCAGCTTTGGACGCTAAGAAAGTATTATTATCATCTTTCAGACAATGATAGTAGCCAGCTGAAATTGGGGCCGGAACAAGTCCTTAAGCTGAAACAGCTAACCGTACTTTCAGTAGCTCAAAATTACAAGGTGTTTTCGCTATGAGATATTATTGTGTTGAATTATAGCATTCTTCTTAGGGATTTAAATAATTTTTGTTTGTAGTATTTGGTGTCATCGAGGTTTTTTAAACTCCATGCTAGTTTTGAAACACAGAAGCCAAATGTTCAAGCCGTTTACATCATCCAGAATATGTTGTTAACATGGTTTCCGTCTCTGCAGGTGCTCCCCTATGATGTTTTGAAGCAAGCAATAGATGTTACAAGTTTCCGAGAGCTTGAAGATTTTCTCATAAATGCGTGTATATACATGGTAAGTATTCTTCGTTTGATCCCCCTTAACTAACATTTATTTTTACTACTTACTATTGAATCACAATATACCATTTGTGATACTTATTCTGAAACTGGGTTAAAATTTTACAATATTTATTCATCTAAATTTACAGGGAATTGTTAAAGGCAAGCTGAATCAGTTGCGGAGTTGCTTTGAGGTATAAAAATTGCTTCCATCTCTGCCACTGACAAGGCCTCTTCCTCTGTTACTCCGCCGTTGATGTTAATGAAAGCATTATTTGGTTCAAGGTAAAATATGCAGCTGAGAGAGATCCAGCACCACGTCGATTAGAGAACATGATCAACACTTTATCTAGCTGGTAATATCTGCACCCAAGATTTACCATGTTGATTGACAATGGGCAATGTACATTTTTTTGGTGGAGTTAAAATACAGTTTATTGTGCTAAACACATCGGCATAGGTTATCCACATCTGGCAAGTTACTCCTTGCAATAGAAGAGAAGGCCAAACAGGCAGAAACAATGTACAAGCTCGATATGAAGCAGGTAAAAGAAGATGAGGACAAAACGAATCAACCAAAGGTCAGTCATACATATCTTTCTAACTTGCATCACTGCACCCAATAATTTATGTCTACTGATGCATTTCTTATTTAAACAATACCCTGAATCTGGTGCTGTGTTGAAACAGGAAGGAAGTCGAACCAGATCCAAGAGGTGACTTATTTAAATATCCTAACTTGTTTAACACTTGAAAGCTCTATTGACAAATCTAAATACCATCATTTTCAAACTACAGAAAGAGAATAAAGGCACTATGAAGTAATAGGTGAGCTGAGTGAAGCATACCTGTATAGCACTACATTTCACTGCTGATCGAGAACACTTGGATTGGCATAGAGCAAGCTTGTAGATTTTTGCAGCTACTGGATTGTACTTGTACATAGTGAACTTGTATTTTGGTTGGAAAGGAACAAGATAGAAACGTACTGACAGGTTCAATTTCAACACTTCAAATAGTTCCTCCGTCCTTACCTGATACTGCCAAAAGCAACCTAGCTTCATCATAATATCCAACGCTGCCTTTCGATAATCTCTAAACCCCAAGCTTCTGTTTTGGATAGTCGTGAACCTAAATAAATTGCACTATCTGTCAAATAAATCAGAGGCACTAACCAAACACCTATACGAGGGAAAAACTGATTTAGCTAATGCTAATAATCAAAATATACATATTTCTTTCAGCTCTGAAGAAAACTATAAAACAAATATTTGTCTACCTCAATCACAAACCTCAGCCTTTGAAAGAAACTGATGTGAGCTGATAAAAAATGCTGCAACGAGCATTGTGAGTACCATTCCTTTGCAACTCATTCTTTTCGATACCTCAAAAAGTTTGCAAGTCATGTGTCTCTCTGTAACCGGAACAAATAGAAATGCTTAGGACGATAAAATTCTGCAAAAGCTGTATGGATGAATAAAAGAAAGGCATTAGTGATTAGACCTGAAATTCACATTGGCTTTTATACAAGACTGGGAGCTTTGTGGCTGTCCAAATCTATGAATGATCGTGATCCGCAGGACTAGTTCAATTTTCAGAACAAGTTGCTGGTCTCCTGCAATGGTCCATTGAATTAATAATCACCACCCATGCGGGATGAACGCCCAACGCTGCAGTGATCATGATTTCTTCAATTCAGCTACCATGCTGAAAGCATCATACAGAGAATTTTCTCCACAGACGTTGCTCTTGAATAGGCATGAGCCTTTCAATCACGAATTCTAGGAACTGAGCCGCTTCATTGTTCTCTCTATCCATTATATGCGCATGGCGTACTACATTGAGCGTTACAACATTCGGTCTCACTCCTTCCTTAAGCATTTCATGGAAGGTATTTGTAGCCTCCTCCCAGTTACCGCTTTGCAGAAACCTCCGATGATTGAAGTATACGTATGTACATTTGGAAAAACTCCACTTCTTTTCATCGCAATTAATATATGCTTTACATCGTCAAACTTGTGTTCACGGCTTAAGCCATGAACTATTGAAGTATATGTAACAACATTTGGGAAAACTCCTTTCTTTTTCATCCCAACAAACTCAAACCACGCCGTACCCAACTTACCAGCGCGACATAAGCCGTGAATTAAGGAACTATACGTATAAACATCGGGGGATATTCCACTGCTCTTCATTTCATTGATAAAACGAATTGCAGCATACCAATTACCAACCTGGCAAAAACCGTCCACCAATGAATTGTATGTTATCAAATTCGGAGAAATTCCCTTGCAGCTCATAAATGAAAAAATCCTACAGGCTTCCATAATCTCACCAAAACGACACAAACCATAGATTAATGTGTTGTAAGTACATATATCAGGACAAATTCCTTTCTTTTCCATTTCAACAAGGACATCCTTTGCCTCTTCAAAATTGGAAGCACGGCATAAACAATACATTAATGTGTTGTAAGTTATCGTGTCAGGAAGAACACCTTTCTTCAACATTTTATCAAACATAGTTTTTGCCTCTCTAAACTCTTAACGCACAGAGCCCGCAAATCAATGTATTGTAAGTAATCAAATCAGGACAAACTTTAGTCACCATTTCGTCAAAAATCGATTTGGCTTCTTCCAACTCATCCAAGCGGCAAAGTCCATAAATCAATGTATTATAAGTTACAACGCTAGGAAAAATCGCATTTTTCTTCATCTCATTAAACATAAACCATGCATCCTCCAACTCACCGGCTTGAACAAACCCATGAATCATAATGTTATAGACAACAACATCTGGAGAAACCCCAACCTCCTTCATCTCAACGAAAAAAATCATAGCTTTCTCCATATCAATGTCACGGCACCAAAAACAAATTATAGAAGTATAAGCTAGCAAATTCGGCAAAAGTCCCTTGCTCCTCATCTCACCCATCAACTCTTCCGCTCCACCAATCAGTCCCCTTTCAACAAGATCAACAACAACCACGCTATAACAAAGCGATTTGACTTGGGACACACAGCTAATAACCATGCCCCCATTACCAAAATCACAAACTATCCTATCTGCCAAGCCTACGACAACGTCTGAATCCTTAAAACCACACAAACCTTTATAAAAAGTGTTCCAAGTTACCTCATTAGGACTACAAAAAAACTCATCCATTCTACACAAAACCCAAATAGCATCCTCCACTCTTTGTTGCAAGGTCAAACCTTTAACCAATGTAGTGAAGAAAACAACATCAGGAGCCAAACCCCACTTGAAAATCAACCCTAAAATCCCAAATCCATAGTCAATACAATCAAGGCAAGCGTAGCAATTGACCATCATGTTAAATGTGTAAATGTTACACGAAAATACCTCTTCAGATGCAAGGTTTCTATACATCTGAACTGACTCAAAATACTGCCCATCACGAATCATGGCGGCGAGATTCTTGTTGCACTGCCAAGTTGGGTTTGGAGTGAATTTTTGGTTATATATTGGGCGGAGTTTGAGGGCAATTGGATGAGATGAAGAGGAGGCGCTGCAGAGACATCGATGTATAAGCGTTGATCTGAACATCAATACGGAGAGATTAGAGAGTGAGAATCCCGGAAGCAGAAATCCACATGAGTCTCGGCGCTCGCGGCGCCGCTGTGAAGTATCGTCGTCGGATCGAATCCATCTGAAAGCGGATGCCGTAGACTTGTGGATGGTTCGACCGATCGATTTTAATTGAACCGCATGCTTGGTTTGATTTCAATTTTGAGAATATTTTCTGATGTTTGTAGAAAAATTAAAACAAAAACATATATGAATGTGGAATGCATAAAACGATGATAATGGATGTAAATTTTGTCGAAGCAAAATTCAACTGGCATGAACCTCAGGTTTAAATTCAGAACAACAATCCACAAGAATGAACCGAACAAAGAATTCATTGATCAAACTGAAACTATATAATTGAACAACATGATGCCTACAAAGGAAGAGGGGAACATCAAAAGTACAAACTATGAGCTCAAGTTGCCAGTCATTGTAAGAACCCTTTTAAGTCTTGAGACCATGAAGCTGAGAATAAGGTGGGATGGATCAGACCAAAGGCGTGGAAGTAACTGGACCGGGAAGATTGAGCCCTGGTCGTGATACCCATCGTTTGCGCTCTCTGTAAGATTCAACAGCCTTTAAGCGAAGCCTTTCCTTCGAGGCATCTATTGTTGACTTGAATGCCTTCAGATGGAAAATATGTTAAGTTAGAACCAAAAGACAAAAAAGGGTACATGAGAAGTACTGTCAGCCTTACTCACCTTGGGAACTGTAGCTAGTTTTGGAGGTGCTTCCACTACATCCCCAAACGCAATCTTTTCATGGCGGTGGAGTTGGTGATTCTGATTGTCCTCAATTTTGGCTTTCTTTTTCTTCTTTTTATCTTTTAAAAATCTGTTTTAAAGATGATATCATTTTATCTAGCATAACAAAAACTGCAAGGTAACCGATGCGCTAAAAAGGAAAAAGAAAAGGGCTTACGTTTTTTTGCGATCCTTCCTTTTAGAGCCAATGCCTAACAGCTTAACTGTTTCTTCTTCAAATCGGAGATCATTCACTTGGTTCCTCTTTCTTTTCTTCTTTTTCTTTTTGTCAACAGTATTATCATGATCCAGATTTTGCCCTTCATTGAACTTTTCTTCATCAAAATCATCTTCATCTTCCGACAGTAATCCGCCTCCTCTCTCCTTTTTTTCATCAGGAACAGGTCTTTTCTCATCAGTCGGACTTGGTTTCTGCATGTCAATCATAATTTTAGAAGAGAAATCATAAGCAAACACATTTGAGACCACAAATTAAAGTACCAAGTCAACTTCACTTCATATTCGAAACTATTACATGTAGAAAGAACACTCAACAGAATCACAATACAGGCCAGGCAAACAGTAGGTAACCACAGATTTAATGTGCAAAATACAAACAGTCAAACATCTAACAACTTCACATTCCCTAGTAAATGTATTAAATCATTATTCCAAACATACCTGATGCAACAGCACTATACAAGATTATAGGCGTGTTTCGGCTTGCAAGTTTATATAAGTATCCAGAAGTAATAAGTGAAGAAAAAATTACAATATAAAAACAGGGCTATTATATAAGAAAGCAATAATGGAAAGGGACGTGATGCACACCTTTATAATTTTGGTCTTTCCCTGAGCATCAAATCTACCACTTCCTGCAAGCGTGAAAAGGAATCAAATGCAAAAACCTTCTTAGAGCATTAGTGAGTGAGTTCGAGATACCTGAAGTGAGTGAGATGAGCTGGCGGAGCTTGGAGGGAAGGGCGTCGACGGAAGATGCTTTGGGAGGCGGAGGTAGAAGACTGGCGCCGCCATGTGCCGCTTTGTAATTTTTCTCTCTTCTTCTCCTCCCTTTTCCGCCCATCACTCGTAAACCCTAATTTTCGTTGATAAAAAGTTAAACATAGTCTGCGATTTTCTTTATAAATTATATATTTTACTAAATTAAATTATCTGAATAGTATGAAGGTAATAGTCCACTTTACCCTCAATCTTAGTAGTACAAAAGGCCTTGCAGATTATGGAGCTATGAGTATGATCTATGATGCACCGGAGCTAAGACTCGTGTCCACTCACTAATTTTTTTCTCTGGACTAGAAGCATGTTCTTTCTCTGGAATGCGCACTTGCCAAACACTCCAGCAGCCTGGCTAATTCTCTTCTAAACCCTTTGTTAGAAAGACATAGTTAGATGGAAAAGGCGCCGATGTCATGTCAACCTTTGTTCCAGAAGCACATACAAAAAACCCGGGAAGATTGGGGAATCGACAAGCTCTGCTGAACCAGCCTTTATTACCGTCGAGCACATACGTCTCTTATCAGTGAACATACAAGAACATTCATCAAAACCAATCTTGCATATAAGCCATAACAGGTTTATGAGCTGAAATCAACTAAAGCTACTTAAATTATGTCCATGATGGCAGATAAAAAAATTATATCCTTCAGAGGATCCAGAAATCAATATCTGGGTAAATATTAAGTGTCACATATGATCATAACAATATTTGCATCCCTGAACTAGCCAGGAATTGGCAACTACTCTCGGCATGAAGAAAAGGGCACTTCCCAGTGTCAAACATTTGTCTTCTTACAACTACAGCATGATGCACCATTTACTTCTCAAACTGTAATATATTCAAGTATCTATATACCCATTGAGTGTCAAGCTGCAGTTTGCTGTACAAATAATACTCTCACATACCTCATAATGTGTGAGAATCCACAGGTGATATGTTACATATTGTAATTTAGGCACGTGGAAACACTCATTTTGAATTAAATGCTACTCTGCCCCATCCTACTCATCCGGAGGAAGTCCGGTCTCAAATATCCAATCAAGACACAGAAAAAGCTAACAGATATCGCACTTGCAATCCTAAATTCAACCTGGTAAATAATGACAATTCACAAGAATAGTTCAGGCACAATTTGATGAATTAGAGAGCATACTCTAATTGGTTCCTGGGTCTATGACAGGAACTCGACAGTGCAAACTAATGGACTTATCAGTCTGCCTCGAACCAGGAACAAAAAACTGAAATATAACAGTCAAGCAAGACTCCTGCCCACTAATACCATAAAATGCACAATCCGGTTTAGCCAAATGACAATTCATACTTTTCCCAAATTGCTTCAAACTCACCTCCACAGTCTGCGCATCTCCCCTTTCAACCGCTCTATGCGCCCTGGACTGTGCTGACAAATTCAAATTCCGCTCAGGATCAGGTGCATCAGCTCTCTCACCAACCACCACCAGCCGCCTAAACTCTGCCCCTAGAGTTACCAAACCAGTCGAAATCTGCACATGAAGATCTCCATATTTCGAAATAGTAACATTTAACATATCACCAACATGCTTCATCCGATCAACAAAGTTCTGCAACTGATTCATATCATGAATTTGAACCATAGTCGCTGGAATCTCTTGGGCGGAATCAAGCGCAGATTGCAACTCCAACACATCAGCCCTAGACAGCGGCTTCGAAATCGGCACATCCTGAATCACTGCCGACTTAAAACCTCTAGTCTCAAAGCTCAAAAAAGGCATCGGCTGAGTACAGTTTGGAGGAAGCTTCTTCACTAGTTTAACAAGCAACCGATTCGGCTCGGATCTGCCGGTGGTGGCTTCGGAGTAAATCGCGACGCTGCTACTCAACGCGCGGTGGAACAAAGCGAGGTCGATAGCGAAGGCGATGCGATCTTCATTCTGACTAGAGATGCGATGGTCTTCGAATAAGGCTTGGTTACGGAACTGAGCGATGGATTGGACGTTGGAGAGTTGAGGAGGTTGTGGAGGAAGAAAGTGTGGTCGCGCGTGAGATACACGTGGCAGATGCGTCCCATTTTGTCCAGAGCTGGGACGAATCGTCGCTCGAGGAGGCTCACGCCGTGGTCGGTCAGGTACGCTTTGAACTTCATTGGAGATCGGCCGTTTCGTTTTGGTTTTCCCTCGCGACAGATGGTAATCCCGCTCTGCGAACTCAGACTTGCGAGTCAATTTATATATAGTCGAGTAAAGGCCTAAAGGGAGTGAATGCAGTAATATGTGTAATATTGGGGTCGAATTGGAATATTACGTGAATGGATTCTGTTAACAATGATGATATTAGTTTCAAAAAACGTTAATCTATAAAATAAATAAATGAGTCAAAATCAAAAAATTAAAAAATCAACAGAAATGAAACCTATGTACAGTTGAGGGAATAATAAAGAGTAAATTAGTGTAAACCACCTTTATATTGGGTGTCTTTTGACAAAACCACCTCTATAAAAAATATTTACTTAATAACACCTTTATACTATAATTTATTGCCAAAACACACCTTTTGTTAAAATTACTTAAAACCACCTATATATTAATCACATTTTCATAAAACCACCTATATACATATTACTTAAAACCACCTATATATTAATCACATTTTCATAAAACCACCTATATACACCTTTATTGTCGGAATACACCTTTAGTTAACAGTGTTAAGTTTTCTGTTAAAAACTTCTAGATCCTTACTCTATATATAATTTATATTCAACTTAACGTTTAAAATTAAAATTTGATTTTAATTGAATTGATCGATTAGATAGACAGACGGAGTAATACAAAAGTGTGAAAATTGTATAAAAAAGGGTCATAGAATTTAGAGATATGGCAATAAAATGTATAACGGGTGGTTTTCGGCAATTACGACCTATAAGAGATGGTTTTCGGCAATTATCTCTGTTGAGATTTGGGGATTGAATTAATTGAATTTTATTAACCTAATTAATTGAATTAATTAAATTAATTGAATTTAATTAACCTAATTAATCTATCTAACGGAGATTTAACACTAATTGAACGGAAAACGTTAGAATGTGTGATTTAGCAAAAAACAAACCAACAACGGGTGGTTTTCGGCAATAAAATGTATAAGGGGTGGTTTTCGGTAATTGCGCCCTATAAAAGGTGGTTTTCGGCAATTATCCCTTAATATATAGGTGGTTTTATGTAATTTTAATAAAAAGGTGTGTTTTGACAATAAATTATAGTATAAAGGTGTTATTAAGTAAATATTTTTTATAGAGGTGGTTTTGTCAAAAGACACCCAATATAAAGGTGGTTTATAATAATTTACTCAATAATAAAATATAAAGTATCTACCGGTCAACGGTTTGCTCAGTCAACTTTACATCCGCGGCCGCAGCAGAAGTCATCCTCGTCATCCTCATCGGAATCTATCCGATTAAAAAACACACTCAAAATTGATTTTTTAAAATACTCGAAGCATCCGATTTCGCAACACACGGACTTCAATTTGGAGACGAAGCGATTGTCGTTAGAGTCAATCGGCGCGGACATCGGCTGGAGGTAAGCCCGAGCGGCGTGTTTAACTAGAGGGTCTCGGATTGGGATTTCTTGCAGGGATGAGTTGTGCGTTGATGAGACGAGTGATGATGCGGAGTGCGACGCAGGTGGTAGGATGTCTTTGAGGCTTGTGTAGTATGCGGCGTTGTGTTTGGTGGAGACGAGCTCCATGTTATTGATGCCATTGTTGGTGGAGATTTTGTATGGCTTCATCTCCATCTCCGGAATGGAGATTTTTGGGACTTGAATTTTTTATGCAGGAGGATGAACATGAAAGCTACTGTTTTTGTTGATCCGGTGGAGAATGTACACGTGTCAGTATATGAATGGTTGATTAAGTTAAACTAGCATTTTTAATTTAAAAGAAAGATTTCGATTGTAGTTACACCATTTTGATTCCATGTACTCCCTCCGTCCCATAAAGTTTGTCCACTTTTTTAATTTTTTGTGAGGTATAAAATAATCAAAGTGGACAAACATAGTGGGACGGAGAGAGTAATTGACAGGTTAAATCAGAATCCAAAAGATGATAATCTCATGATAGTGGTGAAATGTTTGTGCCCGGTCAGCATTTGATGAGGTTGACCTAGCTCCCTGTAAATACCCCAAAACTACAAAATGTCGATTCTGCAGGCAATGAAATGGATAAAAGCAGAATAAAATGATGAAAAAATAAAACACCAAATTCGATTCAGATGGGATGCAAGCTGAGAGACAGCGTTTGGTGGAATCCATAATTTGAAAAGTTTATGTTCACAAGAATAACAACAATTGGTACTAGTGATCCTAGAAATTGCAAGCTTTCTAAGACAAACAACAAGCTGGACTGGTGCATTTCATAGAATTCATTTAGAATTCATCATCATCCTCTTCAGCTATATGCTTTGCAAGCTCCTGCTCTTGCTGCTGCCTCTCTCTTCTCTTTTCAGCACTTTCTTTCTCTTTATGAGAATTTGGAGGGAAGCAAAGTGCTCGAACCGCTTCATTGTGCATGTTGAGACAGAAGGCAATTCTAGAGTTGAATGCAAGTTGCGGCTCGTTAGTTGAGTAAATATCTCCAGTCTCCTTTGAAACCATGTACCCGTTTGCATGATCAAGAGTAGCGTCTATGGCACCATCCCGAATGGCTTTAGCTACAATGCTCTCAGCATCAGCAATAGGGTTTGGAGAATCTAGCCGAAGCTTTTTGGCAACATCAGCCAACGAGATGCGGGAGTAAGATATACTGATGTTTCGCAACCCAGTCCTGATGACGTTGTGGCGGAGTCTTACAATTAAGTTATGAGTTCCATCAGTCTTGAAGATGCTCGAAAACTTATCAGCAACATTTTTAAACAGCTCCAAATCTCCAATGCGCACCGCCTGTAAAATCAGCACCGTATTTACACATCGCAGACCAAGTATAGTAAACAAGCAGACAAGGTACAAGACTTTATATTTCACTAGCAAGTACACTAACATTTGTTAGCTCAAAATAAGGCCTTAATGCTTTCTCCATGCCTTTCTGCATGAACACAGTCCTCTCAGGGATTTCTCCTAAAAGTAGGCGCACAATAATAGCCCATTTGTTACACTGAACTCGGAAACCAAGAGCTGCAACAGGGGCTTTGCGTGCAGCTTGCAATAGAGAATCTTTTGCATCGGTGTACTCCAACTGAATTGTCCTTATCTTCCCCAAGTAGAAAAGATATCTGCTAAACTGCCAACAGAGGAAATTAAGCTACAAGTCCAGGCATCATGCATATAGGGACATGGGTCTATGGATCAATGTTACCTGCTGATTTGAATGTGCTTCAAATCTGGGGGCCTTTGACCTTAATTTCTCAGCTTGATCAAACAAGTTATAATGCAAATAATTGCGAAGCAACAAGTTCAGAAGAGTTTCCTGGATACAGAAAACATAAAAGAATTTACCATGATGCAACGGCACGACCAAATTTAAATGAAGTGAAAAAGAATATACCTGTCCAAGCTCATCATGACGCAAGGTTGCAATACGGTGAAGGGAAAGTAGGTTTCTGTTTTTGTGCATTTGAGATGAAAAATTGTAATTTAAAAAAATGAAAAAAATAACTATGCTCATTCACCTTTCATAAACATATATCGAGAAAAAAAGAATACGGTGAACACAAAACTCACCCTCTAATTTCAGCTAGATCCCCATTCAACTCGTAAGTGAGTGAATAGTAAAAGTAAAACCTTGAGGCCAACACATCAACAGTTCTTCTATTCAGATTCTTCAAACGTGCAATTCCAGCAGAAGCACATGCCTTAGCCTGAGGCAGAAACCAGATCAAATTGTCACTTCAACAAATAAAAACATATATCACATAAACACGACCCATACCTCATTATATCTCTTCTGGTCAATTAGAAATAACAGCAGTATTAAATAGCAGTAAATCTCAAGTTCAGGCAAGGGGTGCTTAGCATGAACTGCAGGGGCTGAGTTTGCAGTATCAACTTCCATTTCAAGCTCATCTTCCTAAAATCAATAAGATCAGTAAGGAAAAGACAAGCATATGAATACTGTTAAATGAATTCGTAACAGAATAAAGTTTAAAAAAAAAAGATACTACAAGTAGCTAAATACAATTCATACAGCACCTCATAGGAAACAAAACAAATATGAGTTTGGAAAATTTACAACCTTTGGCAGAAGAGATATCAGCATGCTGTGGATTTCAGATCCAGGAGAAAGAGTATAACCAATGAACGCAGAAAGTACTGATGTGTTCAGCTTCCTCCGCATTTGCATAGTCAGTCGCACAGCGCGAACAATCCTCCGCACCTCACGGGCATATGCACCAGTCTCTATGAGTGCAGCGCTTTCCTTCAACTCTGACCACCCAAATTATTCCATCAATCATACTGGCTAATACATTCAGCCAAGCTCTATCTAAACACTCAACAATACATACTACCAATCTTCAAAATTCCTATCAATGGTGACAACCACAGATGCACGCCAAGTGTCGATGGAAAAACACTTACTCTGCAAAGTTGTAAAATTTTCAGTAGCAACAGGATCAGAGGGAGTCTTAGTTTCCTTCATCTCAGCATCCATAGTCATCTTCGCTTCCAAACTGCAAAAAACACCAAAAAAATCAAGCCTCAGCTCAACAAGACACTGAAACAACTCTAATTAACTCCCAACACCGACTCAAACCTGAATCGACGAATACTAGTGAATTAAGGCTCAGTACATTTCTTCCTCAGCAAGCCAGATTGAAAAAGAAGCTAATTTTAGATCAAACAGTAGTCAGATAAATTCAAGACGCGATCAAGTTTACAAGCATTCTTTCACCAAGGCATACCTCAGATTTGTTGATGGCGTTGACGATGTTGCTCCTGGAGCAGATTTTTCGAATTCGGTGATGAGTGAGAAACTCGGTTAGATTTCGACTTCGATCGGAAGAAATCTCTAAATGGGCCGAACTGTTTCGTTCACATTTTATTTTTTTGCACCAAAGCCCATCTACCAAAGGGGTTTGAGGGATCTTACTCGACTCGTTGACTGACCGTTGACCTGCGCGAGGCGTATTTACTTACTGGTACATCCGGAGAGACACCGGTCACTTACATTTTGATATATGCGCCCGAGCTGAAACCAGAGCCTGATAGTGAGTACACGTGGCATACTATGATTGGTTTTGGTGGAAACAGTTGTAACTGAAACATGCACTCATCGACCGCCTCTCCTTTCACCAAAATTTTCGAGAAAGGAGAAACCCTAGATCGCTCGATCGATGGCGAAGATGGAGAGAGACCGATGGAGGAGAAATCGTCAAGAACAATTAGCGACCAATTTCCATCGTCAACTGCGATGTTTTCTCTCACACCTCAAATTTGTGGGAAAATCGGAACACTATAACACCGAATTCTACACACATGGAGTTCGTTACATCACTTGTTATGTTGATTGTGGTTTTAGAGGATCGATTGCTGAGAGAATCCTGATTTGTAGCAATGAAGTTGTGTATTAGGAAACTGTTGGTATTGGCTTTGTTGTTGATTTTTGTGTAGTGGCTGAATGTCATGGTGGGAAAGGGAAGGGAAAGGGGAAAACGGTGACGTATGATGGAAGGTCGTTGATTATTGATGGGAAGAGGGAGTTGCTGTTCTCTGGTTCAATACATTACCCTCGCAGCACTCCTGATGTATGTATGCATTTTTCCGATTTTTGTTGTTTTGAGATATGATCTAATGTTTTCGTGTGGCGTTTCATTGATTTTTAATGAGTTTTAGATGTGGCCTGCTTTGCTAAAAAGAGCTAAAGATGGAGGACTGAATACGATTCAGACTTACGTTTTTTGGAACATTCACGAGCCGGTGGAAGGCCAGGTTACATTTGGTTTGATTTGACTATGCGAGGGATTTGTGACTTATTGTTGCTCATGATTTATGTTGTGTTTGATTTGTTCGCAGTACAATTTTACCGGTAATTATGATTTGGTGAGTTTCATTAAGCTGATACGCCAACATGGAATGTATTGTACACTCAGGCTTGGGCCATTTATCCAGGCAGAGTGGAATCATGGGTGAGATTATGTTTATCATTTTTCACACACAGATTAGATTTTACTCTATGGACTCTCATGAACAATAGTATGTGTGTCATACTTGTTTATTTATCTTCAGAGGGCTCCCATATTGGCTAAGAACAAAGAAAGACATCCTATTCCGTGTTGACAACGAGCCATTCAAGGTGGCAACTAACTTTTTAATGCCTAGAATGGAAGGAGTTTCACCTCTGCTAATTTTAACATCTGTGCACTTCGCAGTTTTACATGAAAAAGTGGGTAACACTGGTAGTAAACATGATGAAACAAGAAGGGCTGTATGCACCTCAAGGTGGCCCGATTATCTTGTCTCAGGTTCGTTTTCCCAATGAACCCCTTGTTCATCATTCCGTGTTGACATCGTGTTCTACACTCTACTCATAATTGTGTAACTAGCCTTAGTTGGATTTATCATGCAGATCGAGAATGAGTATAACCATATCCAGCTAGCTTATGACCACCTGGGGGGGAGTTATATTCAATGGGCTGCGAACATGGCCTTGGCACTGAATACTGATGTGCCATGGGTCATGTGCAAGCAACATGATGCTCCTGGCCCAGTTGTACGTATATTAGAAATGCTAGCTTTTTTATTAGACATAATATTGAAGCTCTGGCTATTACATTTAAGTGATAACCTTTCTTTAATCGGCAGATCAACACATGTAATGGAAGGCACTGTGGTGATACTTTCATTGGACCAAACAGCCCTGACAAACCTGCGTTGTGGACTGAAAACTGGACAGCTCAGTCAGTTTTCCCGAATGAGTTCTATCCATTGCATTAGTAGCATGTCTATACGACTAGGAAGTGATACTACTTGACTTTGTAAAATTTATCTTTCAGGTTCAGAGTGTTTGGAGATCCTCCATCTCAAAGATCAGCAGAAGATATTGCATTCTCTGTCGCACGTTGGTTTGCTAGGAATGGAACTCTCGTGAACTATTATATGGTATAATACGGACTTATCACTCCATTCCTACATCTCAATGTCTCCATTTTAAATTTGTAATCCTCTTGTGTTATGTTTACAGTACCACGGAGGCACCAACTTTGGTAGGACGGGCGCAGCATACATGACAACCCGTTACTATGATGAAGCTCCACTCGATGAATACGGTCGGTTCTTTAAAAAAATTATCAATCTTGCAATTTCAGTTACTAATATGTCAGGGTTCCTAATAACATTTATGATTCTATTTATAGGTCTACCGAGGGGACCCAAATATGGCCATCTTAAGGATCTTCATGGGGCTTTGAAGTTGGCTAGGAAGGCTCTTCTTTGGGGCAATCCTAGTGTCCAAAGAGTGTCTCCTACTCTTGAGGTTAGCTATCTTAGTATTTGGACAGAGTCATGCTCTCACCAGCAACATTACTTTTGCAAAAGCAAATAGGGCGGACAACTAAAGAGGCAAATCAACGGTTGAAAATATTTTTTTCAACGCAGATCATTACTTTCGAGAAGCCTGGAACAAATGTCTGTGCTGCATTTCTCACCAACAATGATACTGTGAAACCTCAAACTATCCCATTCCGGGGTGAGGAATATTACTTGCCTCATCGTTCCATTAGCATTTTGCCTGACTGTAAGACAGTCGTTTTCAATACTTTCACGGTAAAGTTCATCCACTTTTCCATCTTATAATTTGCCAAAAGATATTATTAATGATGTTTTCTTCTCATCTGCACCGTAAAGATTGTATCCCAACACACTGAGAGAAAGTTTGTGAAGTCAGAGATAGCACACAAGAACCTGAAATGGAAAATGTCAAAAGAAATTGTACCGATAGGTCGACTGTCAGGTCTTACAAACAAGACACCTTTGGAATTATTTGATCTCACAAAAGATAAATCTGATTATGCATGGTATACAACAAGGTAATTCCTAATTTTCTAAGCTCATCTCTATTACTCATTATACGGAATAATACCACTGTCAAGTGTCAACACATCATTATCATTCTTTTATCTCACATATTCTTGTAAATATAATTGTAGCTTTGAGTTATCTGCTTTTGACTTACCTATGCGTGAAAGTGCACTCCCAGTTCTCCGCATTGCTAGTCTTGGACACGCCTTGCTTGCTTTTGTGAATGGAGAGTATGTTGGTAATGGCACGCAAAACACGTCTTTTTAAACTTCCAGATAATACGGCATTAAAATTTGTTATACAAATAACTTAAAACCCATTTCCAGGTTCTGCACATGGAAGTCATGTTGAGAAAGAATTCGTTTTCCAAAAGCCTGCTAAGCTTAAACAAGGAATCAACCACGTCGCCATTTTGGGTATCTTGACAGGATTTCCTGTAAGTAACTTGTTGAAGTATCTTACTGCTCTAGTGATGTGTGCTATAATAAAAAATATGCTACTTAAATTTCGTAGGATAGTGGAGCTTACATGGAGCACAGATATACTGGACCTCGTTTTGTTACAATTCTTGGTCTGAATGCGGGAACAGTTGACATTTCATCCAACAACTGGGGACACCAGGTAATTTTCATATTTCCATAGTACTTTGCGAAAGCGGGAATTACTTAGAAAAATTAGTCCATAATATTTGTTTTGGGAATGGGCAGGTTGGTGTAGATGGAGAAAGGGCTCAAATTTTTACAAAAGAAGGATCGTCCAAAGTAGAATGGAGCACAGCTCAGCCAGAAAAGCCTCTTACTTGGTATAAGGTAACAAAGATTTGACCATTGTTGCTTATTTTTATGCTAGAAGTCTCGATTTCTTTACAAATGGCAGCTGGTTTTTGATTCTGTAGGCTCATTTTGATGCACCTGAAGGGAATGATCCAGTGGCTTTAAACCTTAGCAGCATGGGAAAAGGTATGACATGGGTAAATGGACGAAGCATTGGCCGCTACTGGCAGTCTTATCTCTCTCCCCTTGGAAGGGCTTCTCAAGAAGAGTATGCAATGCATTTAATTACTGAACGCATCAGTAAATATATCGAATTTTTTCTTTGTTCTTTGGTTTTTAATTTTCATTTGTTCTTCAGGTATCATATTCCGAGATCCTTTTTAAACCCTAAGAAAAACGTCTTGGTCCTTTTCGAGGAAGAAGGCGGAAACCCTGAGGAAATTGATATCTTTACTGTCAACAGAGATACCATCTGCAGCTTCATTTCTGAGGTCAATCCTCCGCATGTCAAATCATGGGAAAGAAAGAACAGCCACATCAGGCCAGTTGTGGAAGAGGCCAGTGCCAGAGGCCACATCAATTGTCCTGAAGACAAAGTTGTCACCAGCGTTGACTTTGCCAGCTTCGGCAATCCCTCAGGCGTTTGCGGCAAATACAAAATGGGTACCTGCCATGCACCTGTCAGCAAAGAACTCGTCGAGAAGGTACTAAATCCTACACAGCCATTGTTAACCAACTACTCATTCTCACACACAATGACTTAAATTCTGTTATATGGCAGCGGTGTTTGGGTAAACCAAAATGTTCTGTAGGAGTTACCAGAAAGAACTTCAACAAGGGAGGAGACAGCTGCCCTCAACTGACAAAGACTCTGGCCATCCAAGTCCAGTGTGGGTTTTCAGATAAACCGCAAAGGAAAATAGAGTGATCATAATCAGTTTAGGTGGAGATTAGAGAAGCAAAGAGTCAGTGTGGATGAAATAATTAGGGATATGATATTAGGAAAATACACGATTTTCTGATCATTTTGATATAATAATTTTCCTATCAAGTTGTAGGAATTGTGTTGATAGATTGAAAGCAAAACTTTGTTCAACACTAAAAATCCAGTCACTGAGGCATGGATTTTTGACATACATAAACGAACTAGTGTATCTTTAGTTACGTATAGAGAATTGGAAACGGCGTCGTTGGAAGAAGGCGTGCAACGCGTCTCCCCTATATGATGAGCTGCCTTGATTCACTTCAAATTTGTTACTCAGTTTGAAATTTGAATCGTTTCAAACAGATGGACGAATCTCGTAGATGTCTCTGCGTGAGCTCCTCCGTAGTCCGTTCCTCATATTTCCTTCATTTTACTTCGGCTCGGTAGTCAATCGAGAGTTGATTGCTGGTTTGCGGTGGATGTGGCTTGGATGGGATTTGATATCTCTCATTGCCCCCATCGTGCTCCGTCTCGCGTAAGCTCCTTTGTCCTTCATCTCTCTCATGTGTTAGTTCTTTCCGGTTCGGTAGTCTATAGAAGTCGAATTTGGTTGCTGGTTTACGGTGGTGCTGGCTTACAATTTGGTTGCGATTGTAGTTGAGATGGTATCGATTTGATTTTAGGTTTTTGGAGTTTCAGGTGGCATGACGCTGGAACGAAAAAACAGGTCCGAATGGATCCATCATTAGAGTTACTGAATACTGCACTTGACTTCATGAAAATTGAATGATGTTCAACTTTAGGATTTGATTTATCTGCTCAATGAAAAAACTGATTGATAGCTCCTCTAATTACCAAACCTACTTTATGTTGATATTTTTTGACTGCGATTTTTTTTAAGAGTATATGTTCCTTTCAAAGTGCATAATGGCCAGTTTGATAATATATTGTTAGAATATATTTTCATTCAATAACTTATTTTCTGTTTGTGAAGAAGAATTCAAAGCTAAATATCCAAGTATTACGTATGCTGGCTTATATTGGTTGAGGAAAACACATTACCTATGGCTTATATGGTCTGCATGATTTGTTAGATGATGCTAACAATATTCCAAATATTACCTATTTTACTTTGTGTTGTATTGTATTTTTACAGTTTACACTTTACGGTGAAGGCCAGTCAAAGCAAAACTTGAAAAAAAGTATATATGCACCCTGACGGTGATAATATTAGACGTGATCAAATTTCTAATGTGTTACCCTTTCTCCATGTACAGGATTCTGAACCAAGGAAGGCCGACCTACTGTTGCAAAGCTAGGTAATTAGACCAGTGTGTGCAAGGAGTTTCTTTAACTGTAAAGCATAGTTAGGCAGATGGTATGCACAGCCATAAGTCTCTATGCCTTGAGAATACAACTCTGCCTATAAGTGAGGTGTCCAAGGTCTACCTTTTCTCATCGAACCCAACATTTTTAAGTTTTGGAAAGTTTGTGAATACTTTTAGTCTTGTGAATGCATTAATCTAAAAACAAGAAAGAATTTTAGATGAATCCCAAGTTTGATAAACCGGGGAATACATTATTGTCTAGCGACCTTCATTGCATGCAATACTGATTATCATATCTGAGTACTTTGATAGCAATGTGAGTAGGTTTGTTTGGTGTAATAGATTTTTTCCCTTGATATCAATCAATAAAAAAACACACTTATGTTTGCTGTTACAATATATATATGTATATTAATATTGATTTTTTAGCAATTAAATGTTAGAGATTTCTGCTTCTGTAGGTTAGGTTTGTGTGAGAATGTGTGTTCACAGGGAGTTCTCACTTTCAGATTGCATAAACTTTTCTGTAGCTTCACATGGTTTTGAGTTTTTATATTGTTGGTTTCAAAGGTTAATGAGAATCATTATGTTATATATATGCAGCAGTGACTTTCTGTTTTTAAATTATGTTTTTGTTAAATTATGGAACTGGACTAATACTCCCCTATCCATCACTTTTCTGTATTTATTATTATTCGGGAACTATTATAATGTGATTTGTTTTCTGTCGGATGAGTTGATCCTACAAATCTATAATTGTCATAAGACTCACAGGGGTCAATATTCTGATTTGAGGCTTTTCATATATCTATAACCTATAATTGATAAATTTAGTTTTACTAAAAGGAAATTTATTTATGATTTGATCCATTTAGTTATGACATCTCTTTTTAGTTACAGGTTATTTTTTTAGTTTTTGTTAATGGCCTTGGTTGACGAATCCAAACCCATCTTCAGCTTGCTGGAGGGGGTGGATGATGATCGGGTGGTTGAGGTGTGTGGCGGGGACGATGAAGCGTTTGGATTGAGCGCCGACGTAGACAGCGATGTGGCAGTAAGGAATGTCGGGAGGGATGCGATTTGATGCGGCGGTGTTGCTGCGCCAGCGTTTTAGGATTTGTTTGAGGCTAACAATGCGGCGAATGATGTTTGGTTTCTCCAGCGCCAGCGACATTTGTTGTTTTCGCTGCTCGGAGGATAATCAGTCTGGAGTGTTCTGGTGTTGAATAAATGAAGTATAAGTCTTTATACTGCAGTTGGAGACATGAATGCCCTTTTTATGTGTGTAAATTATGGGCATGCCACTGATGTATTTTTATAGCTTGTTATGAGTTAAAAGGGTTAAATGGTCATTGGAGTTCTGCTGTTGAACGAGCACGTCTGTAATATGATCTTGTTAGTATGGAGCTTAGTATTAGAATCAAGTAAGATTCAAAAACTAGCTGAGAGACTCGTTTCAAGAATGTTATCAGGCATTTTAGTCTAGTGTTTTTAAGTAAAAAATTATGAAGAGGATTCTAGTGAAGTTTGTTTTTTTATGACAATTACAAAGATCTGGATGAAAAAACTAAAGAGGACTTAATAACTTGTAATGAAGCCCTGGTATTCGTGGGCAGCATACAAGATTGTACCAGCTCCATTGATTATGGACAGAAAATTTAGCTATAATATCAGCCGGTCGATTCGCCTCTCTGAATCAATCGCAGCATCCAATCATGATGAAAACCTAGAAGAAATTGACATTGTTGTAGGCGTGGGAGAGTGTCATGAGGGCAAGTAGTTCTGTTTTCAATTGCGTTCACCAGGTTACTACAATCTGATTCAAAACATACTTTCTGCAACTTCAAAACATCTGCTAAATGTAATGCTAACAACAAAGCTTCACATTCCATGCGCAAAATAGGTAAATTGTTGCAAACAAACTCAGCTCTAACCACTGTAACTATTCCCTCATCATCTCTGGCTAACACACCGAGACCACCCATATGAGCATCCAAATCGACAGCAGCATCACAGTTGAACTTAATATAACTCTTAGGCGGCAACTTCCAGTCGTCTGTGCTCTGAAAGATTAAAGATGAATACACCGAGGAAGATTTGGTGTATTGTTTGTACAGTGAAGAAACTTTTAGCATAAAAACTTTGAGTTCCCATAACACAGCACCATGATTCACAGGGTTCCGGTGAAACCATAGAAGCCACAACGTTATTAATAAAAGCGAGTATTGGTGACGGTCTAAATATAAACTACAGTGAAACATCCAGTCGGCCACATCCGAAAAATTATCCAATTCATCAGGTCTAATAAAACGGAAGTTTGACCAAACTGATCTAGCCCACCAACAATGCAGAAATAAATGATCTGTAGTTTCAAACTGATATCCACATATGCAACATTTTTTATTAGTTGAGCACTGCTTGCAAGATAAGTTCATACCCGTGGGAATCCCATTATACTATAGTTTCCATGCAAATAATTTGACTTTCCTCGGAAGCCTCAGTTTCCACAACAGTTTCCAAAACTTTGAAACAAGTAAAAGGTTAGAGCACTGACCATAGTGAAGTTATACTAGTATGTATGAATGTTGATAGTGTTGAATTTTCATGTATATAAAAACAGGCAACGTCATTTTCCAACTATATTATTCAACATGGCGCGACTCAAGTTCCAATGCTCAACCTGATCAGCAAATTTTCCCAGTGGCTCACTCCTGGATCAATCGTAATTTTAAGTTTTGAAATTCTGCTAGCCCCATGATAATTTGATTTTTTTTAAAAATGATCAGCATTGTTAAAGCTTTGATATCATAGAAGACCACAAAGACATTTTCTCTACGAAAAAGAGGAGCAAGTGGCTAAGCATTACATATTTACATATAATATCAAGATCAAGCACACAGAGCAAAATAATTACAAATATATAAGACTAATTGAAAGTACTATCACTCAAATAAAAAGCAAATAGGCTTTGACCTTTTCTCGTGAAACTGGATCCACAGATACGTTCTTCAAGAACAGCGGAAAATTTCCTACACAATCAATCAGCAACAACTAAAAACCTATAAATGAAAAAATCATGTACATGATAACAATGCGAATAAATTCGGAAGAAAAATTTCTTACATGCTCCAATAAGGGAGTACGATGGACTCTTTATCAGCATTGCTGTGAGTGTCCCGTACAAGGATCCGCTTAAGCAGACTGTCTCAGTTGAACCCTAACTAAAACTCAGATCAAGAACTTCAAGAACTTCAAGAACCCTAACTAATGAACAATCGATTTACCCTGGTATCCTGGTTGAAACTCAGTCAACCAGACTAATCCAGCAAGAAAGAAGTTCACTAATGATGAAAATGTTTACAATTACACCGATCAAGCCCAAGCTTTCTATCTAATCAATTTCTTGATTCGAAACCAATCTCCGACCAAACCTCTCTTCTCAGACTACCAGCTACACGACTACTTCAATACCTAACACTATCGAAGCTTCCCGCCGACTACAGCACACAGCCTTTGATTGATTTCTCGGACGCAGATTGAAGAACGCGATTTTGAGAACGAAGACGATTGCGAAGACGAATTGAATTGATTCCTCTTATGTAGCGCGCGCCTGCCTTGGTTTAAATACTCCTTTATTAAACTGACACGTCAGCAATAATAATACTTATCCAAACGCCACACGCTCCAAATATCCACGTCACTCGCTCCAAATATCCACGTCACTCTTGCATCAGCACTCTCTTGCTTCAGCATATCTGATCTCTTGCATCAGCACATCTGACGCAAACCTTGAACAGAGCTTGAACAGAACAGAATTCCAGCCAATTGTCAACATTCTCCACCTTGGCTGTACATTCCTTCCATCACAGTAAACTTCCTTCTCTATCGTTATACCTCCTTCAGTCTGATTCTATTCAGGCACAACCCAAACTTGCTTACGGGAACTGGTTTAGTCAACATATCAGCTGGATTTTCCAAAGTATCAACTTTTTCAACCTTAACCTTTCCAGTAGCAACAACCTCCCTGACAAAATGCATCTTCACATCGACATGTTTTGAACGCTCATGAAACACCTGATGTTTAGACAGATGGATTGCACCCTGACTGTCACTAAACACTTCAACACAGCCTTGAGCAAGTCCTAGCTGACTAAGCACACCTGTAACCATAAAGCCTCCTTAACAGCGTCTGTTATTGCAATAAACTCAGCCTCAGTTGTGGACAAAGCTACCACAGACTGTAATCCAGCCTTCCAGGACACAGCAGAGCCAAACACATTAAATACATAACCTGTCTGAGACTTTCTTGAGTCAAGACTTCCTGCAAAATCTGAATCAACAAATCCTGATACAACCTTCTCTGCTTCATCAGCTCCACCGTAACATAAACCCAGATTAACTGAGCCCTTCAAATACCTCATTATCCATTTCACAGCCAACCAATGACCTTTTCCAGGATTAGCCATGTATCTGCTTACCAGACTTACAGCACTTGCCAGATCAGGCCTAGTACACACCATAGCATACATGAGACAACCAACTACACTTGAATATGGTACGTTTCTCATCTCAAACTCCTCATCCTCATTCTTCGGACACAGATCATTACTCAACTTAAAATGAGGTGCCAAAGGTACACTCACGGTTTAACATCAGTGAATCCAAACCTATCCAGCACTTTCTTCAAATAACCAGTTTGCCTCAACACAAAGTACCTTTTGCTCGATCTCTAGAAATCTCCATTCCTAGTATCTTCTTAGCTTCTCCCAAGTCCTTCATTTCAAACTGAGTCTTCAACTGATCCTTCAGTTTAATTACCTCAGCCTCATCCCGACATGCAATCAACATATCATCGACATATAACAACAAATAAATGAAGTTACCCTTGTCAATTCCTTGTAATAAACACACCAGTCATAACTGGATCTGCTGAACCTCTGCTTGAGCATGAACTCGTCAAATCTCAAGTACCACTGCCTCGGAGACTGCTTGAGCCCATACAAAGACTTCTTCAGCAGACACACTTTCTTGTCTGGATCACCAACTTCATATCCTTCAGGTTGACACATATGAATCTTCCTCCAAGTTCCCATGTAAGAATGCTGTCTTAACATCCACTGAGCCAGTTCCAATTAAACTGAGCAACCATAGCCAAGATAATCCGAATTGACTTGTGCTTCACCACTGGTGAGTAAATCTCATTATAATCTACCCCTTCCTCCTGAGTAAAACCACGAGCCACTAACCTAGCTTTAAACCTTGGAGCTTCAATACCAGGTATTCCTTCCTTTACTTTGAACAACCATCTGCAACTGACCAACTTTTTACCAGCAGGTTTGTCAACAATTTCCCAAGTGTGATTCTTCAATAATGAATCCATTTCTTCTTGCATTGCCTTTCTCCATTTATCAGAATCCTTTGATCTACAGGCTTCTTTGTAAGATCTAGGCTCAGCAAAATCCACTTCTTCAGCAACATTGAAAGCAAAAGCCACTAGACTTCCTTCATCTCCTCTGTATCTAATTGGCTTATTCACTCCTTGTCTTCTTGTCCTGTCCCTGGCCAATTGATAGTTACTCAGATCACTTTCCTGATCTTCTTGGTTTCCAGGTTCATCTTCATCAACACCACTGGCTCCACCTGCAATAAATCCCTTGATCTGCTCTGAACAGCAGTCTCATCCAACTCCACCTCATCAGTGGTGTTAGGGTTAGTACTTACAGTAGGATCAGTATTAACAGACAATATGGGAATATTTATAGACTCATCAACAGATTTAAAAGGAAATATGTTCTCCTTAAACACTACATCTCTGCTAAGGATCACCTTTTTATTACCAGGTTCAATACACCATAACTTGTAACCTTTAACACCATCAGGATATCCAATAAACACACATTTCAATGCCCTAGGCTCTAGTTTATCTTGTTTCACATGCACATATGCTAAACAACCAAACACCCTGAGCATACTATAGTCCACAGGATATTATTCCACATTTGCATTGGTGTTTTATTATCTATAGCAGTAGATGGACACCTTTAATCAAATAACAGGCAGTATGTGCAGCTTCAGGCCAAAACATTTTAGACAAACCAGAATGAAATAACATACATCTCACCCTTTCTAGAATTGTCCTGTTATATCTCTCAGCCAAGCCATTCTGTTGGGGATTACCAGGCACTGTATGGTGTTTCACAATACCTTCAGCCTTGCAAAACCTCAAGAAGTCAGTATTCAAATACTCCAGACCATTATCAGTCCTGAGTTTCTTTACCTTCTTACCAGTTTGCTTTTCCACAGACAATTTCCAAGTCTTGAACACATCAAAAGCTTCAGTCTTATGAACTAGAAAATAAATCCAAACTCTCCTAGAATAGTCATCTATTAAAGTCATAAAATAGCTCTTGCCTTTATAGGATTTAGTTCTAGTAGGCCCCCACAAATCAGAATGTATATAGTCAAGCACACCTTCAGACCTATGCATACTAGTACCAAAACTAGACTTGCTAGATTTCCCTAATACACAATTCTCACAGAAATCAAGTTTCTTTATTGATCTCTTCCTAGACACCCCATCTGTGACAGTTTTCTTAAGCCATTCTCACTAACATGACCTAACCTCAAATGCCACAATGCAGTCCTATCATCACCTAGGCTGTGTAAATTCACTTCAGGGGTCACAACAGTACTACCACAAAAGATATACAGGCCATTACTCTTAACTCCCTTAAGACCATGACCTCCACCCTTAGTGACACTAATTTCACCCTTTTCAGCTTTAAACACATAACCTAACTGATCAAGCATACCAAGGGATATCAAGTTCCTTTTCAAATCAGGGACAAACCTTACACCAGACAAAACAAAATCATGCCCACTCAGCAACTTCAACCTAACAGTTCCTTGACCAAGCACCTTACAAGCCTGATTATTACCTAGTAAAACTTTACCACCATCCTCAGACTTATAAGTTTCAAACCAAGACTTATTAGGAGTCATATGATAAGTACAACCACTGTCAAGCACCCAAGAAACACCAGCATCTCTATCAGACACAGTCAATAGTTCAGCTGAACCATAATCATCCTCAACCAAAGCTGCTTCCCCAGCCTTTGGTTTCTGATCTTTGTTCTTACGTTCAGGGCAATCCTTCCGGAAATGTCCTTCTTTATGACAATGAAAACACTTAAGCCTTTTAGGTTCATTAGTCTGAGCATCCCCAGGTTGTGGTTTACCTTTAGGAGCATTCTTTTGATTATCTTTAGGTTTCTTACTTTCTTTTTACCCTTTTTGACTATCAAACCTTCACCTGCAGCATCCTTAACACCAGACTCTATCATCTTAGACCTCAATGCAGACAAGACATCATCTAGACTTATAGAGTCCCTAGAATACCTCATAGTTTCAACAAAATGAGCATACGAGGCAGGTAAAGCATTCAATATAATCAAAGCCTGATCCTCATCATCAACAAGCACATCAATGTCTTCCAACTCAATTATCAGCTTAGCAAAGTCATCAAGATATTCATCTAGGGGCTTATCATCAAGAATTCGGAAGTTCATAAGTTTACCTTTGAGAAAGACTCTGTTAGTAAGAGTCTTGGTCATGTACAAGCTTTCTAGCTTCAGCCATACCTCAGCAGCAGTCTTGAGCTTCTTCACCTGCCTCATCACCTTGTCTCCAAGATGAAGTATGATGGTGGAGTAGGCAAGTTCCAGTAGCTCCTCCTTCTGCTCTGCACTCATGGTGTCCGGTAGCTTATCACCTCCTTGCAAAGCCTTAGCCACCTTCAATTGAACCAGGATAGCATACATCCTCTGCTGCCACAGGCTAAAGTCACCAGCACCATTGAACCGATCAGCTGGGTCAACTCTCGTGAACGTCATTGCTTAATAGCCGCTCTGATACCAATTGTGAGTGTCCCGTACAAGGATCCGCTTAAGCAGACTGTCTCAGTTGAACCCTAACTAAAACTCAGATCAAGAACTTCAAGAACTTCAAGAACCCTAACTAATGAACAATCGATTTACCCTGGTATCCTGGTTGAAACTCAGTCAACCAGACTAATCCAGCAAGAAAGAAGTTCACTAATGATGAAAGTGTTTACAATTACACCGATCAAGCCCAAGCTTCTATCTAATCAATTTCTTGATTCGAAACCAATCTCCGACCAAACCTCTCTTCTCAGACTACCAGCTACTCGACTACTTCAATACCTAACACTATCAAAGCTTCCCGCCGACTACAGCACACAGCCTTTGATTGATTTCTCGGACGCAGATTGAAGAACGCGATTTTGAGAACGAAGACGATTGCGAAGACGAATTGAATTGATTCCTCTTATGTAGCGCGCGCCTGCCTTGGTTTAAATACTCCTTTATTAAACTGACACGTCAGCACCACGTCAGCAATAATAATACTTATCCAAACGCCACACGCTCCAAATATCCACGTCACTCTTGCATCAACACTCTCTTGCTTCAGCATATCTGATCTCTTACATCAGCACATCGGACGCAAACCTTGAACAGAGCTTGAACAGAACAGAATTCCAGCCAATTGTCAACAATTGCAAAATTCATTTTCCCCTTCGCTGCGCAGTAGCAGTTCCACGAGCTGCATGGAGACCGGCCTGTAGAAAATAAATGAGAGTGGCAAATATTCTTACAAGTAAGACAAGGGATAGAAAATCAAAAGGAGGCTGATATATTAGGAGTTAGGACTTTCCTTCATAACAAGTTTGTACTCTATAAGCTCTCCGTTGCGACTTCTCCCCATTTGCATTCATCTCAATAAGCTATGCTTCAAGTTCTCCAAGTTTAACGATCTAGATAAGCCAAACCATTAAATCAATATCTGCAGTCTGATGCCAAGAGTTTTAAATGCCTTCAATATCTGATCCTTGAAATATGCAATTTCCTTGATTTCTCTCCCCATTTTCTAATCTGGTAAAATTGAGTGGCAAATCATGTTAGGCAAGGTGCTGATAGCGTAGGCTTCATGGAGTAATGTTTAAATGCACTCAGAAATCTGATTGAAGCACTTTATCTAACTTTGGAGTCTCTTCTTATAGCGAGCTATCATCCCAACTTCAAAATTATACCTGATTCGCATACTTTCGCTGAAATGGACTCTTATCTGCATTGAGCTGAAAAAGAAACATGCATTATAAGACTCAAGAAGGCATAAACAAAAGCATACAGCGGCAATTGCAATAAGCAAATTTTATAAAAAACGTATGATTTTGAACAGGAAACATAACTTCAAGAACAGGAAACATAACTTCAAGTATTAAACAACAATGAATTCGTCATCTGACCACCCCACCGCTTAATCATCAAAAAAGCAGACAAAAACCATAATCAGTCACAAGACGTGATTCTCAGTCTGTCTCATTCTCAGTACCTTAAGAAACTACTGCTGACCTGCTGAAGCTCATCTGATTCTAAAGGAATTAAAAGCATTGAAATCATATCTGGATCGACCTCCACCCGATTCTAATTATTGCGTGGGTACCAATAATGAAAGAACAAACGCTGCAAGCTCGGAGATAACAACTTAAAGCTGCCGCCAAACATCCAAAATACTCACCATGTACCATAAACCCTTTCCTGCATCATTCAAATCAAGATTCAGGACTGTCACACAACAAGCTCATAGTTCAATATCAGAAAGAGCAACTTCATTCGAAAGTATCTCTTTAGAGAAATCAACATAATTGAACAAAAGTAAATCAGAAGAAGTGAATGATAGGAACCATCACTTACATATTTGAATTGGAGTAGACCAAAGTGACCAAGATAAGAAATAGTCAAACATGCAGATTCGACTGGGACTATGAGCTGCATCGGCTGCGACCTGAACAGATCAATCGGCGGAGATCATCCTCCTCCCATCACTACTAATCCCCCAACTCCAGTCACAAATCAATCAAACCACAACAAATTCCAGACGGCCAGACCCCCATGTATTCAGACCAGGTGGGCCATTGTTAATTTCAATCATATGTGTCTGCTAATGTAACACGACAAAGATCCATACAAAAGAAAACTTATCTTTCTGCAGTTGGATCTGGAATTAATTATGAACGGAACAGTTGGATTCAGATGAAAATGAATTCAGAATTGGAAGCCATATATATGAATTTCAATCAAAAAAGTCAGTGATGTGAATGATGAGATGAATATCAACAAGAAGGTGAGTGAATCTATTTTCAAAGATATTCCTTTACATACTAAGTATTA
Organism: Sedum album; assembly: GCA_006409495.1. Classification (NCBI taxonomy): domain Eukaryota; kingdom Viridiplantae; phylum Streptophyta; class Magnoliopsida; order Saxifragales; family Crassulaceae; genus Sedum; species Sedum album. Next base: position 28,834 of record QZGG01001374.1, on the reverse strand, counting down.
TTACCAGATTCTTCAAACTAAGTCTAGTAGAGAATTCACAACGATGGATGGATCATCCCTTGCGGCCGAGGCCGTGCTTGCCACGAACGCAACCAGGACGATTGACAGTATACGCGAATTTCTTAGTCGTTTTGTTCATCTTGGCGAACGCTCTCGTCCCTAGCTTCCTCATCCGCTGTCTACCAAACCGATTGCTCACGCTCCACGGCACCAGCTCGTCGTCCAGATCATCATTGTAGTCCTCTTCTCCGTCATCAGACTCCGGATCTGCAAGATCTTCTTCTTCTACACTCTCTTTTTTCTCTGGAAATCCATCGTACGACATAATACCAACCACTGCGAGCGAACCGAAATTGTCTTTCACGCCAACATCGTCGACGAAGATGAGAGTGGATGCGGTTTCGGAATCGGAGTCTGAAAATATGTCTACAAGATCGTCGTCAGAAAAGTCCGAGTTGTTGACGAGCTCCCAGTCGGTGATCTCTGCATCGTTCTCGGTGTGGGTAGCCGTTGATCGAGAGGAGAATAGGGTCGCGAAGGAGGAGGCGCTGCCGGCGGTGGTGTTGATGCTGTTCATGGCCATCTTGTGATTTGGGAATGGAGGTGAGCTTTTGAAATTAGGGCTAGAGATGACAAGTTGTTTTCAGTTGGTGATGGAGAAATGAAATTGGTGCAGGCTGATTTTCATTTGATTTATAGTGGATTGGGAAAGCTACGCGACCATCGACTCGGTCCACGTCCCTAGAACCAATGTATGCCCGACACGTGTATAATATTATTTTATTTTTTCCATTTTAATTTCTTAAACTTTAAATTAATAAACTGGGAAAATACTTTTTTGCATTGCAAGTTAATCAATAATTCCATTACTTTTAACATTACTTATATTTTTTCTAAAAATTTTGGAAACTTAGTTATTCAGAAAGATTATTCTTCATCTCTTTCCTTTTCTATGTTAGACATTATTCTACAGTATGAAAAGTGGTACTTGCAGAGCATGCGATGTAATGGGATGTGTGGTGTAGATGGACAACCTGATCAGATAATGCATTTCTACACATAAAAGTTGATATTTTGCATTACAGTAAGCTGTAGTGTGAGGCTGCATTCGGTGCAGTAGTTCGTTGACTTGAAGCCTTGTTTGACAAGTAAAATATGTGCTTAGAAAACAACACTGTCAAGTGGTCCGAGTTGCAGGCTGTATGGATGGATACCTTGGTGAGCACGATATAATCATGACTCTTTGACTGTAACAGCTATACATTGTTGCCTTGAAGGATTTGAACCATGGACTCTGCTCTTGATTGGATGCCTTTGAGGTATTCCGAGAGAACCCTCTGCTGATAAGAGCCTCCTTCCTGTTAAGAAATCGAAAAGTGTTATGAGATGAATGTTGTGGTGTTTATTGACAAAGACGAGTGAGAATGTCTTTTTAGTTACTTACAGTTCTTATTAGAGTCCGTTCAATTCTCTTGTTTATGACTGCGTACAATTCCTCCGGACTGACGTCTCCTTTCCCAATGGCCAGCCCTTCGATTAATAATTTATTCCAGGCTTCCTCTGGAGCTGCAGCCACGGTCAAAACATCAGTGAAAATAATTGTGTGCGCTCGATAACGACGATGCGTAATTTGAGTTTAGATGCTTCATGTTTGCAGCAGTATAATACCTTTGATAATGCTCTCTAGAAATTGTTCTGCTTTCAAAACTTCATTCCCTGAAAATTTATTAGGCATCAATAGGTAGCTCATAATCTATCTGGAAAGCAAACACAAATTCATTTATCTTTCATTTGCATTTCTGAAGGCTGTTCCAAGACTTTTTTTCTTATGCTGTACAAATAGATTGAAGTAATGATTATAATGTAGAACTTAGCATCTATGTATAGCAAACTGACTCTCAACCAGGCTGCCACGGAGTTGCAAGTTGGACTTGGACAATGCCGATAAAATTTTAGGCCAAAAAGTAAAAGAACTGGTAAAAACCTTTTTTGGCATAACTGCGCTTAGACAGAGCCCTAGCTGCATAGAGCTGCAACACTTTTTGCAACATAGCCTCAAGTCCTGGCTTATCAGCATCTTCCTTTGCCTGGAAAATGACTTTTAGTATTAGGCAACAAATATGTCGGCGATACATAACCACATGAGGAGATGGTGTCTATCGTACAAGCAAGTGAAAAATTGTGGGTCTGATGTTAAACATGTGCTTACCTGGCGCAGTTGCGCATTAACTTCTGCAAGGAATCCTTCATCCAGTTGCCCCTCTAGTTCCCTCATTAATATTTCCTGAAATTTATGGATCGGATAAGTGAAATGTCATTTGACCATCGTTTGATGCTGTTCAATACAAAGAAGTTCAGATCCAAAATCAATATTTTAAATGAGGTGTTAGTCACCCATCCAAACTATCCCTTAACTTAAGGTGAGAAGATACTAACCTTCTCCATCTTATCAAGAGCCGTGGGATCTGTGGGTGGCCAAATTAACTCTTCCTCTTCAGCACCTACGGGTTTCAATATTGCCTTTAAAACATCTGTAGCTGATTCAATTTTCTCCTTCAAGTGCCGAAGATTCAATCAGTAAAAAGTAGACTATAATGATCCAGAAGTAATAAGTGTAAAATCAGTATTGTGGTCAGCACCTTTGTTTGGTGAACTACACGATCTACTAACGTCATCAAAGAAGCAGCAAGTTCTTCATAGTCTTTCTGTGGATGCGCAGAACATAACTCAATGGAAACATAAACAAAAAATAATAATCAGGAGAAGATCAAATCAGAAACAAATCAAATTCAAAACCAAAACCAAAACCATGCTTTGTCATCCTCGGATTTGCAGGAGTCGGATCTTGTGGCAAGGCGTATCCAAAAACTCTCATTAAATGCAAGGATGTTTTCAACCACGAGCTTCTGGAGCTGGAAAAAACAAAAATGCATACAGGAAATGATTACTGCCAATTCAAACAATATCACTAAACAATATATCTGCATACAATATTCATGTGTTTTTTTAATGTGCAAGGCAACAACATAGCAATCCAACAATGCTGATTCAGTTACTAAGTCAAAAGGATCTATAATCAGATACTCATCCATACGTACTGGAACATTAATTTTCAATGATACAATTGACCCTTTTCTTCTACAGATTTTCACGATCCTTACAGAGTTTGTTAAGGATTACAAAGTTAGTATGACAAAATAAGAATAACTGCAACAGTAAATGAAACTTGTGAATTTCAATGTTGATTTCACACACCTAGACAATATCTGCAATGAAATAGATATTAATTTCTTCTAACCTCAGCAGGATTGGCATGTCTTAGCGTATTTATGAACATATCTACTTCTGCAGTCTTTTTAAACAAATCTTCAGCTTCTGGTTTGACTGCACAAATGGAAGTTTTCCTGTTCATTGAATTGAAACATAATGCCACCATTAGTGGCTACGCCTCACATCCTTATATATTGATCAGGGGAGAAATGATGAAAAATACTATTCATGTCAAATATGATGATGAATTCCAGTAGACAGCAAGAAAAAAAATATGGATCGATATCCTGAATATTTCTAAAAAATGCTTGTAACATCGACAATACATTACTATGATCATGATTTGATGACAGTATTCGAGTAAAAACATCAGATTATGAGTACCAAGGAACCAAAAGATCCACAAAATTATAATTTTACTACATAACTGTAAGCTGTGATGTCCAAATCCACCCACTATCGCCTTCTCGAATGAGATAGAGTCTGAACTCGTGGTGCCTAACTTTTCATACTGCTAGTACTGCTCAGTACATTAATGGGCTCTTGTAAAAATTAGATTTTTGTAGCAAAAACAAGTAACAATGGTGTATCAGATGTTCAGAAGCATTCTTCTTGCCCTATACATGCGTATTTTAAAACTACTAATTCCTAAAACATTTCGCCCAAATTCTTCATTATTCTTGTCTATTTAATATCCTATAAGTACTTACCATCTAGTACGAGAAAATCGATGAAGTTTTAAAACGGAATAAAGGTAGCAACTTCACATAATCTAACCAGGGAAACATACCTACGAATCAAATTCCCGAAAGCAATTGATGATGTCTTCACACTACCATATGCCAAACCACCACTCCGCATCCTTATCTACACATTGAGAAATTCATCCACAGAATATCAGACTAGAAGCACTAGAAGATTTATCCACAAAATCAAATGTATATAGAAACAGCCAAACCCATGTTACATACATCGTAGCTAGCGGAAGCGAAACATGAGCGAAAACGACTAGCTGAAGGCGGAGCAGAGGGTAATGTCATCGTCATCGGCATCGGATGAGTGAAAGGAATCGAATCGATGGCGGTGGCGGGAGACTACCGTTGGTTCGTTGAGCTTCACACAAGGCAGCGACAATGAGGATTGAGAGAGGTGGTCGTTTGGATCATCTACTTGTTGGGCTTCTCATTGATTTTGGGCTTTTTCAGACTGTACTGAATCTGAAGCCCAATTTGAAACAAGCATTTATATAACATGCGAACATGGCCTTTTGGTACTAATTCTGGTCGTAAGAATTTGGAGTGGGAAAATGGGGAGTATCGAAGCATCCGGACGATTTGATCCCGCTGTTGAACTCACTAGTCTAAGCATTATTTTATTGAGTGTCAGATATATTAAATATTTAATAGCTCTCAAATGACTTCCTAACTAAAACAGATTATTTTTACTACCGGCCACACACCAAGGTAGCGTCCTGTCCATAAATTACTCGAATTCAACAGGACCACAACAATGCTATAAATTAACTGAAGAGATTTAGAAGACATCAGCTATCTTGCTTGCTAAGACGCGATCTCGTCTTTCTACGTACCCGAAGGGAAACCACCCTGCTTTTCCTTTGCACTCACCTTCGGCCCAACCACTGTTAGATACCTGTAGGTGGCCGCTTATTTGGTTTTAGTATTAAGATACACAGACTGTATATCCAAATGATCAGTAAAAAATAGAATACCTTTCGAACCACTACATAATCACCGACATCTAAACAAAGCTCCACGTCAGACACAGCTTGGTAGTGATACAATACCTGAGAATATAAATATAATATTTCTGTAAATAGCCGTTTACGCTGGAAAACTCTTTTTTGATGCACAAATGGATATGATATGAGTACCTCTCCTAAAAAGTAACCCATGGCATCTGTAGATCCGTTGTTTGAAAGCGGAGAAAATACTTCTTCATATGGAGGCGGTGGAGGCATTGAATTTTCAATACTTGGATTGGGAGGTGCTTCAATTCTTTGACGCTCAGAATATATCTGAGAAAGACAGTTGCAAAAAATGGTCATGTCATAAAATATCTTCAGATTGATAAGGGAACAGCTGCCAGTGTCGAGTTACAAAAAGAAATCAAAAGAGAAAGATTGGCCACCATACAAGAAATGATGATGTGTGCCTAACAAGTATGATGATAGCACATAGCAGTCAAGGAGTAGAATACAATGTACTAAAAAACACTGATGAATTACCTCGCCTTCAAGTTGTTCAAGTATTTGGAGTACTTTCTGATGGTAGGCACGCTCTGATTCAACCTTTTTTGAAATAAGGATGTCAAACTCTAAAACTTCATCAAATTCATAGTCATAATTACGAAAAATAACTTGCTGGCCATACCATAGTTATTAGTCTATGGAGTGTCAGCCTCTGCTGTTGGGCTTCAACAGCTGCCATGGCAGCCGCAGCCTCCTTTCCCAAAGTTGTCATACTGGCCTTCAAGTCATGAAGTTTTGATTCCGCAGCATCCAGTTTCATTGCCAGCTCAGGGTTACCTGAAAATTCCCTCATTCTTGCCTGGCGTTTGGCAACTTCTGACGCCTAAAGATTGCAAATTGAAATACAAATAAATTCATGACCTCAGAACTTACGCCTCCGCACACAGCAGAAATAATCATTTGACAACTGATAGGAAACAAAAGCAAAGGAAAACCCCCTGTGAGATAGGGAAAAGACACCTGTGCTTCAGCTTCTTGCCTCATTCTATCATATCGCTGAGCAAGATGCCGAGCATCTTCTAGTGGAGCCCCCAGTACCATTGATTTCAGAGGTTCTGCAACCTGGAGTTCAAATTAAGGCCATCCAATATAAACGTTTGACCTGGATGAATGCACTTCTATTTGGCATATAGCTATAATCCAACTTACCTGTGTCCCGAGGGCTTTCAATAGTATTGTGCGTTCCTTTTCCATTTGGGCACGAGCTTCACTTAATTTCAAAGCAGCTTTTGATAAAGTACTGCCACTAGTGCGAGCATTTTCAACACCATATTTCCTACTATCTTCAGACAATTTTGTTCCTGTTAACATTCACATGAGGTTTTAGTTACTGAAAGTGTACCAACAGATAAATAAAGCCATTTAAAACGGAATTGATTGAACAATACAAAAATGACCTATTTCAGTTTGCTTAGTGCCGGTCACAATGTAACCTTCTACACCACGAACAATGTCCCTTTGAAAATGCTGATAAACAATAGAAACTTCAATAATAATAAAAGAACTAAACAACGTCTTTCACCTTGGCAGTACGTGTTGATATGTATAACCTTTCAAGCCTCTGGTGCAGCTGAAATTCAGCTTCGTCCGTGACCACACTATCGGATCCTCCGTATCCACCGCCTCCAAACTGTTTAAGCACGGCCTACAACACTAATTTCAGTTATCCTAAACAAGAAGATGATCTTCGACCAAATTAATCTACAACTTGATTTTACCAAATATCAAAACAACCACCAACATCGTCACCAACCGATTTAAGATTCGAGATTCAATTAGGGCACAATCGCCGCACCCTGACGATCAAATCAAACACCGTACCTGTTGCTGCTTCGCGACTTGCTCTCGAAGCTTCGAGGCTTGCTTCCGAATCGCTTCCATTCGCCGCAACGCTGTCCTCTTCGTCGTTCGAAATTCAATAAATCGAAACTCCTTTCCTTCTACGTTCGATTTTTTTTCCTGCTACGTTCGAAATCAGTTTATATATTTTATTAAATAATAATTCAAATCCCAAAAATTAAAACCTATATATTTACGCCACGTGGAATATCGAACAGTCAGAATTCTCGCGCTCATTTCTTACTTGCTAAGCCTCTTTACACGCTCTTATCGTGGTATTCAGATGGCTTGTTGAAAATTTTTTTTGGATTGAAAGGTCAAAGACTTAAAGACTAATTGAAGTTAGTATGACTCAGTCTAGTCTAGATATCTGGAAAAATAAAAATAATGACTAAATCGAGTACTTTGCCTCAGTGCGTACAAAGAATGTATAATAGTCTGAAAACTAAAGTACGACCATGCTGACTATATTCTGAGAACGAAGTGATAATAAAAGATAATGACTTTGCGCTTCGAAAAAGATATCCTCGGAGGAAAAACCAAACACGGTCTAATAAGAATTGGTTCAACTGAAACGTAATTGAACCGACTGTTCAATTAACTGAACCAATTAATCGTCCCACGGTCAAACTCATACCCACCTCCGTTGACTTCATCCCCAACGTCCAAATCCACAAGGTTAACATCATCTCCGCCGTCTAAATCATCCTCATCCGATGAAAGTGGTACCAGCCAACACGACTCATGGGAAAGGGACACGTGACCACGTGCTGACGCGATCAGCAAACAAAGTTTGGAAAAGGACACGTGTCAGAGCCATACGAAACCATGAACTGAATCCGAAAACGCGAGACACGTAGCAAAGCCGCTGATCAGCTGATCAACCACCGCCCGATCTCGAAGAACCACTACCGACGACCATCAGCAGGTCGGAGAGAACACCACCGAACCGGAAATAACACCACCAGCAACATCAACATCGGCAGCCACCAAATCAAGGGTGCCCTGCCATTCCTACAAACACCGGAGGCCATCCGAAACCATGTAATGAACCCAAAAAACGCGAGACAGGAAGCAAAGTAGCTGATCAGCAGAACAGCCACCGCACTGAGTCCGGAGAACCACCACTGGCGATCATCAACTGGTCGGAAACAACACCCCCGGACCAGAAATAACACCACCCGCGACATCAGCACCGACAACGACATCAGAGAGACGACAGAGGGTGCCCTGCCATCCCTACAGACAACGTCAGAACGACAAGAAGACAGCGGCCACATCTGCAACCGCCCAAGACCAGAAACACAACCACAGAAGACAGCACAACAGGTGAGATGGTGGCGGTAAAAGATAGCAGTTGGTCAACCAGCCACCCTCACGACCTCTGCGCTCAGCCACCAAGCAACCTTACCACGCAGCCGCCGTCGCAACATCTGAATCCCGTCACTGTCAACGAAGGTCACCTCGCGACCACCAAACCAAAAACATCCGATCTTTTGTTTAGAGAGAGAGTGGGTCGGCCAGCTGATCTTTTGTTTCGAGATTGAGAGTGTTGAGTGCTTGTTGAAGATGTTTTTGACTGTCAAAACATAATCACGATTCATGACGGATTATGTGTGTTTTCATGATGGATTTTGTGTATTTTCATGATGGAATTCGTGCGTAGTTATTTAAATGAATTTAGAGAAAGGTAACTATTTGAGAGGAATAAATATTTAGAATGAATTGAATAAAGTTGGAATGAGTCATTTCATTCAAATTGTTTAACACAACAAAATATATTTTCATTCCGCTAAGAATGAAATTTCATTCTAACGAAGTAAATACAATCTAAAAGAGTACGATCCCTTTGGTAGTGAAAAGGGATTTTGTTACTTATAGAAGCTACCATAATTTTAGTTAGAAGCAAGTTTTTTTTGATAAGTAACGCAATAAAATGCTTGAATATTGATACAAGATACATGAGAAAGGATTTAGACAGGTGGGAACAAGTCTTAAACCACCTCGGACAACAATACTAGATGTCCAGTTGACCAATCTCGCAACTAGTACCAATACACCCACACTTTCTAGCCATATCTCATTTGATCTAGGGGCAATACCAACTAAAACATGACCGGAGCATCCACAACGAAAGAACAAACGAAAAGATACACAATAACCAAACATTTATTTATAAACAAACCGAGACTGATCTCAGACAATCAGACTACATGCATGTGACGATGAAGAGTTGAGGAGTCCAATGATGCGAGAATCGGCTACATGCATGCAGCCTAGGCGGCGGAGGAGCATGGCCGGCAAGGAGGTCGGAAGGGAAGATCTACAAAACAAAACTCCTAGGGGTGGAGAAAGAGATATTCATCAACCCGTGAGGGTGATGAATTAATCTCATCTCCACCCCAAAGACACGGCGGAGGAAGGAGGCGGCAACAAATGAAGAAGAGAGAAGGCATAGCTTAAAACTTTTAATAGTTTGTGTTCATTAGTTAGAAGCAAGTTTGAGCGTTGTGAAGGTTGAATATGATGTGATGAACTTGGGAGCAATGGGTATATAGAAGATGGAGAGACAACACGTGGATTGATGTCGGGCCTCCCAATGACACGTCATGTTAAGGGACGCGTGTCCTTCGGCGAAAGAAACATGCAAGGAGGTTGGTTGCGCTGTGCGTCTGGTCATGTTTAATTTGATAACCATATTAGGGGTACGGTCCGTCGGTCCGAAAATCCGATAAAGCCCGGTAACCCGGCCCGATAAAGGTCCGACTCGGTCCGTTAGTCGGCCCGGTAAAGATTCGAGTTCGATGACTTATGACCGGGATCGGGCTTGTCCTTTGAAGCCCGCTCGACCCAAAAGCCTGATCCGAACAAAAGCTTGAAAAAATGTGCATATAACTATAGGATTTATGAATATTAGTGTCGAATTCATATAATTTGAAATATATATTGTTTGATTTTGAGTACGACAACTTACAATATACATTAAATAATCAAGTCTAGTTTTAACTTAAATTAAAGATATGACTATAATAAAAATTTAGCTTGAAATATTAATTCTAATGTATGCCAAATATTTTTATTTTTTAAAATAATATAAATTAAAGGCATGTGTTTAATATACAATTAAATGTAAAATATAAAATATGTGTAAACAATATTTTAGGTGTGTCAATTATGACTTCAAAATAATTTTCAATTTGAAATCTTGTCTTTAAAAAATTATGTGATATAATGAATTACGAAAAATATTTTAAAATGATATAAATATTAGAAACTTATTTATTTTTTGAAATGCCCGTTAAAAGTCTGATCCGGCCCGGTCAAACCCTAAGTCAACGGGTTTCCGAATTTTGGGGAAGCCCAACCGATTTTTTCAAAAAGTCCGAATATTTTCCGATTTTTACGGCCCGGACTTGACATCGTAAGGTGTGGCCCGGCCCGATGGACACCCCAAACCATACAGACTAGGTTGCTCCATATTCATATGATTTTGGAAATAGCAAATTCCTCGAGTCTGAAAGGGCAGACCTTCAGAAGAGAGTACGTAGTGGTGCTAAGCAAAAGCAACAATCAACACAGACAGAAGACCTACTTGCTAGACCTTGTCCAAAACAGAGTTTTGTTTTTGCTTATTTGGCTTTCTGAAAAAAGTTTCTTGCATTTGGAAGAAGATGAAGAACCCAGTGAAAAATGGCGCTTCAGAAAAGATTTCTGCTCGCCAGAGCTGGAGTTCGTCTTGAGACCTTTCCCTCTTACTCCACAGGCCTCAACAAAGCTGGTTTGGAATCCACTATCAACTATGCGATTTCGTAATCTCTTTAATTTTTTGTACCTGGAATCCATTTCAGCTTTTATAGCCTTCTCAGATAGTTTAATTGCCTGCTGCTCTCCAGAAGTGCATGCTGGACAGGCCGGATCATACTTGCTGACTTCCAGGGTCATGCGCTCTAAGCACTCAGCATGGTACACATGACCGCATACCAGGACAGCAACAACTGCTAACTCGTTTGTTGGTATCAGCTTCTGGCTTCCGAAAGACGATTTATCAGACAAGAGTTTGGAACAAATTCCGCAAGCTTTTAAATGGAAAGATGGAGAAGGCGAAGGTTGACTGCTTGATCTGGTATTGGTGTCACGATTGTTGAAACCTAAACCTAAAGTGTCGCTATCAAAAGACCACCTTTCCCTGTGAGTGGAGGCCATGTATTCAGGGATAGACCAGCTACCTGATGAACCGCCAAGGGATCGTCTGGCGGAGTCATTAGCCGATCCAGAACGCATAGGAGATGGTTTCTCCCCATAGGTTCCAGAAGACTTGAAACTAGGCATCCGAACATCTGATGCTTGCATATATAACTGATTTCCTGGGATGTGGCGAATCAGTCTAGCTGAAGTTGAGTTTTTGTGGAACAAGTGACCTCCGGTGGACAATGGAGAGGCAGATAGAGAGGAAAGTGAAGGGATTGTGGGAGATCTATTGGTTGCAGCATGATAGTCTGCTGCCTCCGTACCCTGGGAAATTGACAATACAAATATGAGTAGTGACAATGTAAAACAAGTGACACAAGCATAATGACTAAGACTGTTTAACTGTTCAATGCAGTTTGGAATTCTCACCACCATGGAAATGCTTCTAGATATGGATGCATCTGTAGCATAACATGTAATGAAGAGGATTAGAATAAAAAATAAACAAAGTTCATAATCGAAAAAGTGAGAAAACAATGACTTGCTGCTTCATATAAAAAGCACCAATTCAAAGTATATAACTGAGACAAGGGCATTTTATGTCCTTTCTTTTTGTACCAGAAAGGAAAACAATGGTGGCCTGTTGTTGGTAAGTTCCAATTATAATGCTACCCAAAATTGTTGTTGCTTATGGACAAATGTGCATTCAGCTTCTAACAAATCATCATAAAGACATAACAAACCAGTCTCGTAGCAAGACCAAGTAGATCAAGTACTACTATGTGAAGAAAGATCTTCAATTAAGAAGTATCAGCATCACAACCAAAGTCCTTGCGTACAGCTAGACATGTGGCGATGTGCAGAGGCAAAATCAGGAACTGTTATCATCCCATAAGCTAATTGACTTCTGTTTCTGTAATAATAATTATTAAAATATTATTTGGATTTACCAAAGCCTCCAACTAGTCAAAGCTTCAAAGGAATTTCACTTTTCAATCGCCATACTAAAACAGTGTACAAAGGTGTCTTATATGCTGATGATTCCTGACTTTAAAACATAAACATCGCTAATGTCCTCAAATTTATGAACTCAATTATGTTACTCTGCATTCCAACCTCAAAAAACTGTTAACCGGGGACAATTTAAAGCACCAGAAGTAAACTGTGATATTAGATACACAGTGACAGGCATACCTGAATTAGGCGACCTGAAATCTTGAAGAGAAACACCTCCTGCCAATGGAGATCTGCTCCAGGCAAGTGGATGAAAGTTCTCAGGGCTACCTTCTTCAGATATTGTTCTAACAGCAGTTTCAGAGATGTTTTCCAACTGGCTGTCCCGAGTGCTCATGTCTGCAAACCATCGCACTGCTGTCTCCTCACCAGCTACACGCCCTCTGTTATCCCACCGAACATTCCATGACGGAGAGCACCGAGTATTCACCCTTGAGGCTACCAAATTTGGTCCATCTGAAACAGACTTGCTTTTGGCGGCCACACAACAAGCAGCACCCATTGTGTTCTTTTTGATACTGAATGCAGCTGAATTATTTTACAACGATTACTCTCGAAGATCAAGTCATCTGAATAGAAAGAAAAACATTAAGCTGCATTATGATACAAATTAATAGCTGACATGAGATATGCCAGAAGTCCAACACATACGCAGTGCAGCTATTCGCAAGACAGTTAATAATAAAGGAAAATGAACATGAACTGAACCTTCAATCCATTTTTTCATGCACTGAAAGAAGATAGTTTAAAAAACCAACAACGAAAGTAAAATGCACGCTAATAGCAAGCATCTTGCCCACTGAGACATTCTGATGTAACCAGAAAGGGTGACCCGAAAAAGTAGGAGGTGCACAATGGATGATCAGCTTCAAAAGATAATCTGCTTGAGAATTTCACAGTGACAGCTAAAGTGACAGGGGTTCATAGCGATGATGCTCTAACTGTCACTGCATCAGATTTCAAAATAAACCATTATGCTACACAATCCCCATTCACAATCACAGTGCTCAGATAACCAACCATCACCCAGATCCATGGCTCATCAACTGCACGCCAAGCAACTCAAATTCGAGCCACAACCACAATCTATTAAATCAGGATTTGTTACAAGCATAACTACATCACAACCCACATGCATAACCAACTACATCAGATCCCAAAATCACCAAAAAATCATCACACCATCCTAAATACCAAATTAAAAATTCCAACTTATCATTATACTCTTTTCTCCAATTCCTCACAGAATCACTCATCCGACCTACACTTCATATCATCCATTATTTTCAGCAAACGACACTAACTCCTAAAAAATCAAGTTCCAACCCAAACACCTAGCAATCAAGATCTAACACAATCAAGTCATTCTAAAATAGGATATAAACCGCATCAAAACCGTGAATCGTCTCCATTTAGGGAAATCAGCATCAACGCCAATTTCCTAATCTCCGATTAAAATTCAGATCGCATCTCAATACCGTAGAAGGCGATGGAATTTACATGATATGGTTTTAAGAACGGAGGCCAAGGCCTACCTTATGGCTCGTGTGCGCCGGCAACGATGGGTCGATCGGAATCATCGACGGTCGGATGCGGGGACCGACAGGAGAGAGGAAGCGAGAGAAACCGATCGATTTTTGAGAACTAGAAGAGAAATGCGAAGTACGATGTCGTTTTAACAGACGTTTGCTTTCATGTTATTGTGTTTTTTTGCTTTCATGATTTGTGTTGGTTTGGAGAGCGACGGCGGTTTACACGACGTTAATTAGGAACGTAAGTATGCAATTTTATTAGGTTTATTTACAAGGATTCACATGTCGGCTTACCTCCTCAATACTTATTGGATATAAAATATAATAATTGTGAAATTTAAACAAGAAAAGAAAAGAGTTGAGAGTAGATATGTCAAATGGGGCGGGTAATGGGCGACCCTATAATAAACGGGTATAAACGGATAACGGGTATGATTACCCTTTATCTCTAAACGGGCGGGTATAGACGGGTATTTTAACGGGCGGATAAAGGGCGGGTAACGGATAATGGGTAATTTTGACATATCTAGTTGAGAGATGTGAATTAAATAAAAAATAATTTGATCGATAGTAAAGAACAACAGTTAAAAATTAAGATAATAAATGATAAAGAAAAATTCGTATTAGTGTGTAAAGAAAGATAAGAATATTCATTTATTCAAATATAAATTATATTGGAAAAGTTCTCTATAAGAGCATGTACACCCTTTCAGGAAGTTCTCTATTTTGAGAACCTCCTCAAATAACACTTCCTATTACTATTCATTGTAATAGGAAGTCCTATTTTCTTGTTTTATACATCCATATGCAAGGTAGGACCTCCCATTACTATTCATTGAATTAATTAATTAGTTTTTTTCTTTTAAATATTTTTTGAAAGAATTATTTATATAGATTTTTGATAAGATAAAGTACATGCATTTATTAATTTATTTGTAAAATCAATTTTTACAGCCCATTTTGTAGCCCATTTTTGTAGCCCAATTTTGCAATTAGGGTTTTCTGCATCCCTTTCATTCCTTCTGATGGTGGCAATTTCTCCATTTTCGACGATTTCTGCAGTCTATTCTTTCAAAATTGGGATTATTTTTGTGTCAATCATTTCTTAATTAATCATATGAGGACGTCCTCTGGGGCGTGCTATTTTGGAACGTCCTCTCGAACGTTCTCTTTTTGAGGACGTCCTCTTCATCCGTTGTACAATCTTTTTTACAGGACGTTCTCAATTTTCATACGTCCTATAATTCGCACCGGTGTACATGCTCTAAGAGCAACCTTCACCATGCTAAAAATATATACCATCCATATCTCTCTTCAATTTTATTTCTCATCAAATCATGATTCATGGTAAAAAAGATCATGGACATCCCCGCCATGATTCACAAGAAAAAACTATCATTTTCTTCTCAAACTCATCAATTAATAAATAAAATTATTTAAAAACATATCAAAATGAGTGTCCATTTGTATACTTAATAGAGTTAAGTTAAATGGTATATTTTTTAAGGATAAGGTTCTAGGAGGACCATCAATTTTTTGTGAGACGGAGAGACATCATCTCGTCCATTGATTTCTATCAATCTAACGGTTGATATTAATAACCTTCACTCTCAACCACCCCTGCATTTTGCAAATTCAACCACCCAATTTAATCAAAATCCAATTTTAATCTCAACCGCAAGATCAATCAAATCAATGGTTGAGATGATGTCTTTTCGTCTCACAAAAATTACACGTCTCTCTAGAACTTAACCCTATTTTTTAAAATCAAATATTTATTATTTTTAAGATATAATCATTATAATATCTAATATGAACAGTACAAAGTTCTGATACAGTACACGTGGCACGTTTTGATTTGATCAATTCTCATGGTAGATTCTCAAATTCTACCATGGAATGGTTTTTTTCATGAAAAACTATAAAAAAATCACGCAATGATAAAAAAACCATGCAAAAAACCATGGTGGGGATGCATGGTATTTTGTATCATCGCTCATATTATTAGTTTTCTAACTATCTAATCTCTATATTGATATTTTAAACTTTAAGATATATCACATGAAAGAAAAATAATCTTCAAACTCATGGACTCGAAGAAAATAATTTCAAATCGGTAAACAATATTTTATATACCGTTATTACTAAACTTTCTCGTCGGAAAAGGAATTTTTTTGTAATAATGTACTAATTAACTCATGCATGCAAATAATTCAAATAAATAAATAATTGACATCATTTGTTTAATCATATTAATTTATACACTCATAAGTCATCTATCATAAGTATCATTTGCATCAAATTATAACAACACAAATTGTCATACATGTCTAACTATGTATACATATATGTCAACTTATCAAAATATTAATTTAAATAATTATATTTGTACTGTAATCAGCAGGTGTGACAAAATCAGATGTATAATATGGTCATCAAATAATTTAAATATTCATGTCATATTGTTTCATATATCACGAAAAAAAATCATATTCATTATTTAGTTACAAAATACACAGTTAAGCATAAACAAATCAACAATACAATATTGATAGTATAGTAAAAAAGTCTACCCCGCTCACTCTCGCGTCTAAATTTATATATTATTTCATACGTTATTAACTGCGAGAACGAAACCTATTGCTCTGATACCATTAAATGTAACACCCCAAATCTGAAACATAAAGAAATGGGTGTCACATCGGCCGCACATCTACTAATATTCATATATGACGTGCAAGGCCTCAATCTTAAAAATTCTTTTTAAGGATAATACTAAAATTAAGTAAAATAGCAAATCAAAATGCTTACTTGAGTTATGAATCAAAATCATTTACATTTTAGTTACTAGTGCGTCTCTCATCCCAAGTATCCCAGAATAAGGCTAGTCTTCTATATCTGTAAGTAAGGTATGAAAATGGGTGAGTTCCACGGCTCAATAAGTAATATACGCCCATACTAGTCGAGTGTAAAAATAAAATAGAAGAAATGTCTAGCAATGCAAATAACAACGGATCAACAATCAAAACTCTGAATATCTATAAGTGAAAGATTAGAAGGCTCAAACTGGTTTCTGGATCTGGCAATCTGGAATGACTCAACAATCTCAACATACAAGCATGCGGTCCCGGGACACTACCGTTATACTGGACGAGTTTACCCTCTCCGCAGAGCAACCGGACGAGTTTACCCTCCCGTAGAGCAACTGGACGAGTTTACCCTCCCCGTAGGCAACTGGACGAGTTTACCCTCCTCGTAGAGCAACTGGACGAGTTTACCCTCCCCGTAGAGCAACTTGAACGGTAGCAGATTGAGAGCCTCTAGAATCAAGTTACTTGAATACAAGTGGTACGATTTCAATACTAACTAGCCTGACCGGATACTCACATTCATGACACAAGGAACGGAGTGCAGCTTCAACAAGAAAAATATACAAGCTCGAATATCGAAAATGATGCTAGACAAGAATAACCAGAACGGGCATATATCACTTACTTCGAGGTACATCCTACTCAAACAAGTGCAAGCATTTATGAACCACCTACAATCATCATGAAAATCAAATACAATACATTCAAATCATCTTAATCAACCAATCAAAATATGTACACACTTCATGAAAATATATAGCATGTCAATCTATGGATTTTCATGTCATAGACTCAAACTTTTAGATATCATACCTTTCTATTCAAAATGAACTAGTACATAATCAATATCATTCTGGAAAACTTATTTCACGTAGAATATGATAACACTTTACAGAGGTCAATTTGCATATCAAATTCTGGTGTTACAAGCTCACAAACCTTGCTGCAGAAATTATACTAAAGCATGAACATAATTTGGCAGATTCTGCCTTCACATTTGAAATTAAATATAAAATAATATAAAACGAATCAAATCTATATTTTTATACCACAGTAAAGTTCTCTTTGTGTAGTACATTTTAGCATTTCGAATCACGCAAATTGGATCATCTAAACTCATGTTATGCTATGTTGAGATCTAGTCAACAAGCTAGCCTAATTTCAGTTTTTCTGCAGATTTCAGGATAACATGACTACTTTAAAATTCAACATCTTAATATCCAAAATGAATCTTACTGCGATATATGGTTCGTTACAAAGCCTATCACGTCTAGAATAACACAAAATTAAGAGTTACTCAATTTGAATATCAAAAATAAAAGTTACATTGATTTCAAAATCAACCGATGAATCTGACTTTTCATCAAACATAACAAACACTCAACAACATACCTTATCAATTATGCATTATCGCAAAACCTTGAACATGCTTAGTCATCACTCTTCAAACTCTATTTTTTTCTTCACTATCACCACTTCACTCTAACGACTTAGGTATGAAAAGAGGGAATATAAACAATTAACATTTATTTCTAAACTTTTCATTGCATATTCCGAATTAATGAATCCTTATCCTAATAAATTTTCCATTTATTATTTTCTTAAATTATTTTATATCAATTTAAAATTTAGGTTATTACATTATCGGTATTGGATAATCCTATTTCAGTTGATGAGGTGGTGGGGTAGAGCGTCCGCGTAGTCATCTTAGATGAAGTTCTAAATTGGATAATCCGCAGCTGGAGTTATTACTTCTTCATGCTTGTGTAGGCATGCTGAAGATGATGTATAATTTAAGGAGTTCACAGCCTAGTTGGATTAAAAATTTGATTCGTTCTTTTGATGCTGCAGTGCATAAGAGTATGGTTCATATTCGGAACATAGGTTTTACGACGGAGGAAAGGAGATTGGTGGGGTTGCCCTTAAAATTTGGTGGGTTAGGGATTCTTATGGCAAACGATGTGGCTCTCTCAGCGGTTGTTGCATCTCTAGTGCAGGCGAGGACTTTATGGGAGATGCTTACAAAGGATTCATTCTCTTATCAAGGTGTAGTGTCTTACTTGATGAGTGAAATTTGAGATTTCGTCCGTTTTCTCTTATCTGATTGGAGGAGCTCTGAGCGAAGGCTAAGCCACAATAGTGGTTCACCGGTTTGACTACAGAAGTCATCAAGGAGGAGATCAAAGTTAGGGGAGGAGCCCGAATGAACACTCCTAGTGGGTGCAGTTTCGGCTTTGGGGAGTGGTATTTGGACAACGACTATACCTGCGCCTTTTTATGGGCTTCATATGAACCCGGCGGCATATCATTTGGCTCTCAAATACCGAACCAGGCACGATGTGTTCGCGAATTTTCGACCTTGTATGGCATGCACGGGGTTGCATGCATGCGACATAGCCGGCGATCTTGATTCTCATTGCCCTGATAGTGGAAAGGGGGTTAGAAGACATAATGCAGTGAGAGATGCTTTAATCACCTTTTTCAGGGAGGCTAATATGGAGCCTAGACTAGAGGTACCAGACCTTCTCGATGGGGGAGAAAAGCCCGCAGATATGTTTGTACCAACATGGGACAATGGTAGGGATCTTTGTGTAGATGTATCTATTGTATCTCCTTTCGTGGGAGGTGCAGGGATATGGTCAAGGGAGGTAGCCAGGAGAGCAAAAGACATAAAGATTGCAAGGTATGAAGCTAGTTGTTCATCGAATGGACTTATTTTTCTACCATTCATTATGTTCAGCAGAACACAGTCATTACGGATTTCGACAAAATTAGAATGTAACGAATGCGGCAACTTTAATGGCAGAAGGAAAGGCGCAGTTGGAAGTAGCGAAGAAGATTCATTGTATGCGCCCAAAGTTAGAAGCATCCTGAAATTGGATTGTAAGACATAGTTTAGTTGGTTGTGTAACTGTGTTGTTTGGATGTGAAATGTTAATTTCTATTCAGTTGATTTTGAAGTTCGTGTATTGCTGAACTTGAAATATTAATAAAGCAAGCGAATTGAAATTGAGTGGTGAAATTCATGTTGTCCAAAGCTCGTTGTTCTTGCGGCACTCTGGTGAATGATACTAACTACATTCCATTAAATCTGATGAATTTGTTTGAGTGTTTATTTCCAAAGATACTTAAATAGAGGCATGCTATTGTGTAATCACTTTATACGCCCATAGTTAGAAGTATCATGAAATAGGAGTATAAGACATAATTTTGTTGGCTATGTTGTTTGGAATGTGTTACTATGAAACCCTAATTTATGTATTCAGTTGATTTTCATGTTATTGCATTGTTGAACTTGGAATAGTAATAATGCAAGCGAATTAAATTTATGTGAAAGTTGTTAATTGTTTATTAATTTGAGTCTGTTTGATCTTTATTTGAGTATTTCTTGTGTTTCAATTGTTTGATTTCAATCAAGAATGGTTTGTTCCGGCGATAACTACATTTCAATAACTCTGATGAATTTCTTCAGTGTTTTTTTCAAAGATAATTAAAAACGTGACAACAGAAACATAATTAAACAAGTGACAACAGAAATTGGAGAGCTAGTCGGTTACTTTTTTGGGTTCTTTAAAAACAATGATTTGTGCTCGAGCTGAAGCACGTGGGTAAAACATCAACTTGTAGAGCAGTTTAACACGCTTTGCTAATTTGAGGGAATTCGAGGTTGATATTTTCATTGTCTCGAGCACATGGGACTGTTCAAGCAGAAACTCAATCATGAGTAATTCATTGGGGCTTCCAAGGAGATCAGTAAGCTTCACATGACGGAGACGTGAAAGTGTAGAGTCTGCAACACTTCCCTTGACCCATCTGACAATCTTTTGAGGTTTCGATCTCCACGAGTAGTAATCGGAAACCTATAGACAAAAACATTAGATAAACCTTTTTGACAAACAATTAAACATTTTACAGCTTTGCCACTTACTGAAATTGTAATTGTGTGCAACATAGGTGAACAAATGAGCATGCGAACAATGACTTCCATCTCTTTAATGTCTTCAAATTTGACTTGATAGAGCTCGATTGTTGTCAGGTGGTTGCACGTGACTGAGGAACGCCCAAAGTAATGGCCGAAACTCAGATACTTACATGCAAGAAGAAAAATAAGTCAAGACTAACAAAAATGAACCAGTTTTGGTTAAAGAAGCAAAGATAAATGAAAACCTTTGTGAAGGAGCCGCCACAAACGAGTCTCTCGAGTAGGGGCATGTTGCAAAGATACATATCAAAAATGCTATCATGGTTCAGTTCCAAGGGATTAATTGTAGCACAGGGGATAGTAGCACTAAATGACGTCAAAAGCTGAGAATTCACAAGAATTATTCGATCGACATCGCCTTCAAGAGTCAAGCACTTTAGCCTAGGTGCATCAATATGTAGTTTTGAATGATCAATATATTTCAGAGAGAGAGTCTCGAGAATTGGGCTGCTAGAAATAAGAAATTCAATGTGTTCCGAGTCCGTGACAAAATCTTGCAAGCAAATATTCTTGAGGGATGAGAAGCCTTTAAAATTCTCAGGTAGGACGTCAAGGTAGCAATTATGTAGCTCCAAATGAGTCAATTTATCACAATTAAAAACACAAGAAGGTAGCGTCCATTCGAGAAAGGAATTCATGACAAGTTTAAGCTCCGTAATCCCATTAATCGACAAAAAAGAAATCCATTGTTCAATATCAGGGAAATATTCGACAACTGAACCCACGAACTCAAATTTGCGGATAGAGCCTTTATGGAGGAAACCGGTGTCATTGATGAATTCTACAAATTCATCTATGTCTCCTATCTCCAATCTTTCATCAATAACCAAACTTGTAAGCTCAGTCCACTTATACCTCCAGTATCTAGACAAAAGAGATGTCTTAACTGCATCACAAAATGTCATTCTGGTCAGAATTTTCTCAATTAGGTGTTCGGGCAAATAACTTAACAGATCGCGATCCATCTCTATGTTCGCAGTCAACAGTGCAAATCTCTCCACCTGAATATAAAAATTGCTTTGTATGTTAGTGTAACGCCCAAAGTCGAAAGAGGATACAAAAAATTAGGAAGAAACACTCGAGCAATAGAGTGAGTCATAGTTACTTAGCAAAACACTCAATCAGCAAGCAATCATATACTCCCTCCGTCCCATTATGAGTGTCCCATTTCCTTTTTGATGTCCCAAAATGATCTTCCCATTTCCTAAAATAGAAACTTTTTTACCTATACATTTACACTCTCTTTCATACTTTTTATCTCACTCTTTCTCTTTCTTACTTTTTATCTCACATTTTTCAATTTTCTTAAAAACCGTGAAAGTTCTCAAATGGGTCACTCAAATTGGGACGGAGAGAGTACTAAACAAAATCAATAACTTAAAATAATTGTCAACTTAGAATATCATATAAGCATAGTACATCTGTAACAGATTTCTGCAATTTTTGAGCAAATTCACATCTTTGTATCATACACCTTTGCAAAGAGTTAGTATCAGAAATAAAATCATGTCTCAAACCGTATTGCTGAATTCAGATTTCTTACCACTTGATTTCGGAATCTCAATTTCCTCTTCTCTTGAATTTGTTATATTTCACAGAAGAAAAGGTAAGTATTTATAACTGTGCCGATCCGAATTCCACTCGTAATGGGTTTTCCTAATTTAAGTACAACTTATGCGTATGTCCTAATTTAATTGGGGTTTTTTATAAAATTTTATAAAAATTTTAATTAATAAAAAAGAAAAATATATAAAAATCAAATTCTAACAGAATAATTAATGGAACTCCGTTAAGTGGTTAAAAAATTTGTAAGGATGGTTTCGATAAATAGGCATTATAAGGTGGTTGCTGTAAAAACACCATATTACAAGGGTGATTTTGGAAAACCCAATTTAATTTAGGTAAGTCATATAAAAAGATTTAATTGTAGACAACCAAATCAGCTTTTTGGAAATTCTTTAAGAGGATTAAGATATATCAAGAGAATTACTTGTACACAACCAATCTGCATGAATACAATTCAAAATACTTTAATATATATCATTAACAGGAACTTCGATTATCAACCAAGATAAAATTATTATTTTTGATTGGTAATAATAATTTATACTAATAATTTAATATATTTACTTTTATATTTTAAAATTTTCCATCCGCTGTAGTTTGGCACTATATATTTTCTTATTATTATATTTAAATTTAATTTTGGACCCCTTATATGGAGGACTGTATCCCCATTAAATGAAGATATTTTTTACTAACTGAAGATACTAATTCTTTGCTTAGACAAGCTCAATTAGTTATAATCAGTTACACAAGCTCAGTTAGTTATATAATTAGTTGCACAAACTCAGTTAGTTATATAATTAATTACACAAAGTCAGTTAGTTATATAATCAATTACACAAACTCAGTTAGTTATATAATTAGTTACACAAACTCAGTTAGTTATATAATAGTTACGGAAGCCCCTACTCTATAAAAGCATTTAATAATCAGTAATCTCCCATTCATCGTCACTCAAAATGCTCGCACTGTTTGACAAAGAAGTAGCCAAAATCCCTTCATCCATCAGACCACATCCTAAAGCGTAAAGCCAGATCATCATTGAGGTATGGCTTAAACCATTTTAAGTCACAATATCCAGATCATATTGTAATCGGGTCCACTGGAGCATTCAAGATAGCTTATTCACCAGCTGCAAGTGCATGCATACCAAGGTATGTTCAAAAGGTTATTGTTTCAAGTTCTTGGAAATCCAAGTAGATATTGATCATTTTGATATCTGATATTGTTTATAGGTTTCATTTAGCTCAAAATGATGACATTATGTGCATTTACGAAGGTCAAGAGATTTGTCCGAGTGTTACTAAGAAACATGGGTTGAATGGACTTGACGACGAGTCTCATCTAACTATTATGGTGCGTCCACTTCGCCGGAGTGGAATCATTTGGAATGGAATAAAAGAATGAATCTAAAATGAAATTATGTCCAAATTCATCATTCAATTCCCATAAAATGCATTCCATTCCTTCAAAGTGGACGCACCATTAGTGTATTTGAATATTTGAGTGGTCGCGATTTCCCTAGCAATGGCAATGTTATTAGAATACTATACGATGCTAAATCAAAAAATTTAATTCTGGCCGGGGTAAGTTGTTCGCTTTGAATTCATATAATGTAGAACTTTTTTGCTGTTCTTTAACTTGACATTGTTCAGGGGGAACATGGTATATTCTGGGGTCTTGATGCAAGATTCAATCTTGTCATTTCAAATGACAATACTCTTGTTCACAAAGTTTGTTTGCGGTATAACAAAATTTCGTACGGTAAGCGAGCTAATAGTAAAACTTATAGGAGTTTGCAGAAGCTTATAACCTCTCTCGGCGCTCTCTTCCTACACCATCGTTTTGGGTGGGGAAGACACCCCTCGGGGAGGCGGCTGGTCTTCCTCCGCCCGCGGTTGTGTTGTTTCCCTTTCGTTTTCACACTGTTTTCCTTTCAGTAATGGAGGTTTGCCTCCCACTTTGCTCTAGCTCCTTTGCTAGTCCTCCTCTAACCATGTGCTAGCTTTCCTCTAGCTATGAGCTAGGTTTCTGTCAAGCCTTGGGGCTTGCGTTCTGGTTCCGTTTTCAGGGGATCTCCGTGTGCGGGTGGGGGTTTGATGGGTGGGTTTCCGGGTGCTCGGTCACTGATGGGGGTTGACGACGCTTGCGGATGTCCAAGGCTTGGTCTTCAATCCAAGCTTCTGTGTTGTCACCGCTAGGAGGAGACGAGCGACGGATGGGGCTGCGGCTCGAGCGGGACGGTGGACTGGGAGGCGGATCGGGATTCGGAGGAGCTGGATCTACCGGCCGTGAGGATGGTGGCTGGAGGTGCTGGATCTGCCGGGCGTGAGCGTGGCGGCCGGCGACTGAGGCTTGGTGGGTGTGGAGGAGGAGCGGCGGCATGAGGATGGTTGGCATGCTAGGGTTTCCTGCCTCTTGGCTTTGATACTGGTGGGCCTGCTGGGCTGGGCCTTGTTGCTTGTGTCCCCTGACTTCTGGGTCTTGATGTCATCTCGGTTTATCATGTCTTGGCTGCTGTGGAGTGTTTTCTCGAGTCTGGTGGGCTACGGAATTTGGTGAGTTCGTTGGGATGGTGCCCAGGGGCAGATCCAAGGGGGATTGCAGGGTCCCATGCCCCCCTAATCTCAAGAAAATCGAACTCTAAATTTCACTTTTTTTCATAACATGAGTGAATCCTATCAACATAAATATATATTTAGCTGTTACAAAGTAGAAAGCTAAATTAAAGGGGTCTGTTGGTATAGGTTGATAGCTTGTATCATTCAGATCTAGAGTTCAATTCTCACGGCTTGCATCACAATCGTCATGAATGAGACTTCCTCGATGTATAAATGTCTTTGTATTTGTCCCTTCGGTTTGTTTCATTTGCTCGTATTGTAATATCTTTCTCAATTGAAACATTCTCACCTTGAATCAAAAAAATATATGAAGTTTGCAGAAAATTCCGTTGAAAATCATACTCCGACCTTATTATTTTTGCAGGACATGTTTATGCTTGTTACAAGGGACGTACAATGCTACAAGTTGATTTTAAATCTCCAAAATTTACGCCTGAGGTATTAAGAAATGTGTGTTTTTGTAACTACGCAGTGAGTTTTCCAAGCCTTATGTTTGACGTTTTAACAGGTTGATTTAGCTGATAAGAAAACTTCAGTATCACTATCTGTAGAATCAGTAACTGCCAAGTTACTGCAGGCTTATACTAAAAGTACTAGAGCAACCATTAAGTACTGGCAACCACCAACGGAAAACATCTTTAAAGTTAACACTGCTGCCAACGATTTTGGTGACAAAACAATGGGCATCTCGGTTGTCATCCGCAATTCAATGGGAGATGTGGAATTTGCGCTTAAAAGAAGAAAAAAGATGGCTGGGGCTGTATTGAATCTTGATATGGCAGCATTGATGGAAGGCATTTATATGGCAGTGGGTTTCAAACTCAAAAACTGTGCATTTGAAATGCACTCCCAGCATACCGAAGTGGATGAGCACAAGTCGTTATATCTGATAGATACTTTAGCTGAATTAGTGGTCAAGAATTTCGACAACTTTAGCATCTCTTTTGTGACAGTTAGTGCGAACAAGGCTGCATTCTTCCTCGCCACAACTTCGACGATAGGTGACTTCATTGTTTGGGAGAAGAACGTCCCAAGGAAAATTTCGAAGATCGTTAACTCCGAACGTCCCATACACCGATAGATAGTAGTTTTGAGCTTCTGACAAACTCGAAGCAGTTAAAAGCTCTTGACTTTGGCTGGCATGTATGCCAGCCGAAACCAAGATACTTAAAAGTTAAAACAGACACAAGCTATATGTTTTCACAAGCTACATTTTTTGATTGTCAGATGGCCCTTTGTTTTTCACACATTAAAAAAAATATAGAACAACAAACATTTTGAAACAACAAAATACTTAAACAAACAAGCAAATATGTTTTCAAGTTCAGAAAATAATTTGCAAAATGTTTTAAAAACACATCCTGGACTTCCTAGCAATCTTAAACCATTCAGTATGGAAGGATCCAGGGATGTCGGTCCTCTCGTAAGTGTGTGCCCCAAAATAGTCTCTTTGAGCTTGGACTAAATTAGCAGGAAGACTGTCCCTTCTGTAACTATCAAAATAAGCAAGACTGGAAGACATTCCAGGGGTGCTGATACTTGAGTTGATAGCCAGACAAACGATTCTCCTCCATGCAGCTTGTCTGTCGAGTATCTCCTTGGCAAACTCTGGGTCCACCAGAAGATTGGCCAAATCAGGGTTCCTGTCATAGGCTTGCTTGATGCGGTCTGAGAAGATTGCTCGAATGATGCAACCTCCTTTCCAGATCCTAGCGAGTTCTCCAAGGGCAAGATCCCAGTTTTGTTCAATTCTCTTAGCACGAATGAGATTCATGCCCTGAGCATAACTGCAGATTTTGGAAGCATAGAGTGCTTGCCTAACATCAATGTCTGCTTGTCTAGGTTTGCACTCCTGTTTCTAAAGACACCAGATGAGAACACCTTGGAAGCTGCGACTCTTTCATCCTTAAAGCCACCGAGGAACCTCGAATCCAGCGACGAGGCTATAGTAGGGGCTGCAATGGACAAATCAGCAGCTTGTTGCTCAGTCCATTTTCCGGTACCCTTCATTCCATTTTCCGGTACCCTTTATAAAATTTAAGATTACTATTTTATCAAAGAAAGGATACAAAACACGAAATTAAACTTTAAAAGGATCGAGATAAATAATTCCCTAAAAAAATTAAGATTGACTTCATTCTCCAGTTAAAGCCAATTCACATAAGTCATAAGCCAACTTACAATTAATTCCGGCTCTGCCCTATCAATCTCTAAACCATACCCAAGACGACGTCGTCGTCAGTATTGAATACATTTAAAGAAAAAATCAAAGATATATACAGAGTAATTAAATGACAGAAAGAGACGAGACCGAACCATTAATATCATTAAATGCACCTCACCCCACTCTCATTAACACCCCTCTCCCTTGCCACCCACTCATATCTCATTCGCCCTTAGGGACGCGTGGCACCTCTAATCACCGTCTGTTAAATCTTTCCGGTGACAGTAGCGCCTCCGGATCCCCACACCTCAATCTACTCGATGAAAATCCCGCCGCTGGAGTACTCACCGTCGACTTGCTCCTCCGCCGCGATAACGACGCTAACGAAGGCGTTTCTGAGAATGGAAATAGGCCTAAACCACCGCGACCTCGACGTGCGAAGAAGGGTGACTTGCTCAACCTAGTTGACCGGAATGAGAAAACCCTTGACTTGGTCAACGCGCTGAACGGGGATGAAACAGAAAGCCGCCGCTTGTTCCAGAAACTGGCGGTGGTGCTTCGTCTCCACGGAGAGGTCATTGAAGGTTGAAAGCTACGCTCGAATCCGAAAGAGTGGGATCGTTTGAGGAGGTTACGGCGGTCAACAAAATCAAAAGTCTGGTCCTCCTGCTCCAATGCGGTTCCTAGGATGCTCTGTTCTGGAGTTTGCGTTTGGCTGTGGGAACCAGATTGAATTTCGTCGAGGGGTTCAAGGAGAATGGAGTCAAGGATTCCGTCGAGGCTTGGGCGGATGCGGCCGGCCATTAATGGGACGAAAGGAGATGATCGAGATTCAGAACGGAGGATGATTCTGGCGCGGCAGAGTGGGCAATTTGCGTGTGATCTAAGCCAGATGTCGATGCAATCGACGTGGAAAGCATGAGAGCAGATGGGCAGCGTGCGGAGGTAGTCATTTTCTTCAAATTCGAGCAAGCACACAGCACAGTCTTTGCTCAACAAATCCACTTTAAAGTTGCTCTGTCTTTTGAAACTATGTTGATGCGAGTTGTAGATGGATAAAGGGATGGTTTTGATGATGGAGTCGTCAAGCCCGTATGGGGAAAAGGTTTGGTAATGATCCGCTGAATCTAAGAAACTGGGATTTGAGAGGTGGTGGAACGATTCCAAATCGCCAGCGGAGGAAGACGCTACGTGACTAGTCCTCCGCCGTCGCCTCCTCCTCCACTGTCGGATGCAATTGAGAATAGGTGTTGCGACGTGTTTTGAAAAGAGTCTGGAGTAAGTAATTATGAGAAAGGCAGTGACGATTACTATGACCATAGCGATTAAAGGTGGGCTGAAATTGATCTTTGACTCTGTTTGAGTTGCGGTTGATGCGTCGTCAGAGGTAGTGGTGTTGGTGGAGTAAGTTGGGGAGGGGACGGGATCTGGTGCGGCGGAGATCTGCATTATTTGGGGGTGATGTTGGTTGAAGTGTAAAATGATGGTGAATTGGTTGTTGAGGAAACAGAGCATCGGAGTAAATGATGAATTTTTAATGCGGCTGACTCTGTTTTGAGTTTTGCTGCTCTGCTTTGACTCTGTTTTTTTGTTTTGCTTGGTTCGCGGTTCACGCTAATTACTTGACACGTCAGCAAATAAATATTAAAATTCATTAATTCCTGTTAATCCTCTGCGGGCTACAGAACCGTTACCTTGCAATCGCCGCCATGGAGCGACGACTTTTCTATCTGTTGGCAGTAGGCACTTGCCATGGTTCTTATAACTCTTGTAACTTGACTTGTGGGCCTGTTTTTGTAAATAAATGTTTATGCTGGCTCTAAGATTATATTGATATAATTTCGGGAATCGGGACTGGGGATTTTTTGATTACGGTTTCACTTTTCAGGAATCTGCGATTTCTGAGATCGGTGAATCTATTCGAGATGTTGTTTCAGGAAGCCGGATAAGGCTGTGGCAACTGGCAATGAAACAGCTGAAACAGCACGTTATGATCTTCGGAGGTTGGGTGGCGTTAATT